>CAUYQV010111739.1:0-26190 GCA_963574575.1 Galagoides demidoff
ATGCCTATCTTGAGTAGTTTAGGTGGATTGATTTAGGAGATTAACTTTTGAATTAGAATGTTGTTTTGGGTTATTGTTTAAGATAAGGGTTACCATGGTCTTCACTTTGAACTCAAATGTTTAAAACTGTAATGTTGGAAATGGAAGATAGGAAATGGAAGATTGGAGGGGCTATTCTTACTATTCTCGAGAATCCTAGTCCCTGACAAAGTTTGGTGGACCTATCCCCATCTCTGCATATTGGCTGATAGTGACAGGTGACCAGACCTTCTTTGTCTGGTAACAAAGTGAGTATTGTGAACCACTCACATTTATTTAGAGAATAGCAGAGATTAAAGGCCTCTTATTGGAAAGCAGGAAGGCAACTCCCATGTGCTAATTACCTGCTACATGCCAGACCCAAAGCTGAGTGTTCTACATGCATGAGTTCACTGAACTCTTGTAACAGCCCCCAAGGTAGTCAATTATTTACAATATTACACGTGAAGAAATTGCTGATCAAAGAATTTAAAGAATTTACTCAAAGGTACAAGTCAGTGCAGCCTCTGAGATTTGAACTCAGATCTTGTGCCCTTGGTCACTACATCAAACAGATAAAGCCTTATGGAGAAGGTGGACTCATGGGGGGTGGGAAGCAAGACAAACTGGCAGCCGAGTTTTAATAAGTGGTCAAAATGAATACAAAAAGGCATTGACATGAGTGGAGGCAGACAAAGGGAGACTGACCTGTTGGACTGTTAAGGACCCAGACAGACTGACAAGAGTGGGTTCTGACAGCCATGAATTCCAGGCAGAGGAGGCTAACCTATGGAGCCCACTCACTCCACAGGAAGCCGTTCCACCTGAGGCTGAAGACCTCAATTGATGTTTCCCTTTTCTTTTACCAGCAAACATTCAGAGTGTGCTTCAGTCATCTCAGTTTCCAAACACAACTCACTTTGGAGGGGAAAGGAAGTTCACACAAATCAGTGAGTGGGGCCAAACAATGGCCCTACCTGCAATCCAAAGAAAGATGACCTGGCATATGAAAAACCGTATTCCTCTTTTTCTCAGAATTGACAACATTTAGGAGAGGAAAGGGAGCCATAAGCTGGTGAAATAATTTCTAAATCAATTCTTCAACTTTGACCCAGCTAGAAGATATGATGAAGCAGAATTCCAGGTAGACATTGAGACAACTGAGCTATCGTACAAGTTCAGGAGGAAGAAGCCCTGATACATAACCTTGCAACATAAAATCAGAGCAATAGCATCAGAGCCAGACTGACTCAGGTTGGTGTCTAGCTCCAACTCCTACTGGCTGGGTAACTTTGGATGAGTCACTCACTTCTTAGAGCCTCTCTTGAGTCATTTAAAAACTGGAAGAACAATACTTTGAGAAGGTGGTGAGAAGTAAATGAGATGATGCACGTAAAATGCCAGCACAGGTCTTGGCTAACACAAAGTTTTCAGTGGGCACTAGCTACCCATGTCGTGTCTTAGCTTCCCAGTTACTTGGTCTGACCTCAGAGTCTAGCGCTTGTGCCACTGGTCAGAGCTAGGAATGAAAGCACTACAGGAGATGCTATGATTATAATCATGGGATAGAGAGCTGTCGAAAAACTCAGTGTCCTCAGTGACCAAATGTGGGGAAAAAAAAAAAAAGAAAACAATGGTGGAGCCAGGTAGGTAGCATCAGATGTCATGCAAAGGAGAGAAGTGTGAAGTGAGGGCATGTGGGGAGCAAAGTACAAACTGGGTCAGGGCAGGATGAAGACCATGGCCAATGTGGATCTGAACCTGACCTCCATGTGACACCATAGCATTGTGTAAGAATGGGCCTTTTGACTCAAAGTGACTCAAAAGGACCAGATTCAAAATGATATCTATGCTTTTCAGTGAACTTTGGGCCTCTCATTTAAATGAGGCCCAAATTCAGTTCTAGGAGGTTGTGAAAGCAAAAATTCTGAGACCACAGTTGATTACCAAATCTTATTTTTAGTGGCCTCCTGCAAAACAACCAGAGTGTCAATTCGTTGACCTTCACAGCATGTGCATGGTTAGGCATGATTTATGCTAGGAGCGAGCCATGTGGCCTTGGAGGGTTTAATCTGGATGCTAGTCACAGGTGTGCATTTTCATTGGCATTCCTCAAGCACTTTATTTGCCGACAGAGACCATCAATGGGTTAAGGATGAGGCGGAGTAAAAGAAATGAGACAGGGCTGCCTTCCTCCACCTGATTCTGGTTCTGTTGGTTTTCCACATTAAATAGTAAGTGGAAAAGCTGAAAAATAACTGACTTTGAGATAATCTTGGTTTAAATGCTCTCTGTAAGCAAAGAAAAGAAAGTCTTACTTCCAAGGTAGTGCTCATATAACAAACGTGAAGGCTTTGCCTGTAAGAGGCTAAAGAAAACCAGTGCCAAATTATTAAGCTAGTGAGGATATGATTATGTGAGATGATAACAAAGGTTCAAGCTAACCACTGCGGAGAAAAGAAAAATTCAAACCATGAACAGGAAAATCTACCATTTTGTCATCTAAGCTTTTGGCTTGTTGTCTGGTTAAGGTCAAGGTTAAGGTCTTCATATTTCAGGAACTTTCTAGGACATATTTTCCTCTTCACCCTGCTCCCCTGACCCCCAGAATAGCCCCTCCTGGCTTCATTTACCTTCTTATTTAGTCTTGATTCTATCATCCATCATTATAATAGCCCCCTTACAAATCCACTTACTTCCACTGTCCATCATTCCCTTCCCTGTCTTCTCCTGGAACAATATCAACCCAGATGAACATCACCTGCCTTCTCCAGGCTTACAGCTGCACAGATGAGTATTACCAGATCAATTCACAAGCCGAGATATTTTCTCTTCAATTCACAGTATGCCTCCATCATGCACTTGAGGCACTCCAGTAACTCTACTGTTTGGTTTCCCATTTGCTGAGGACACTCTTTCTGCCTTCTCCCATCTCCTCATCCTTATTCCTCTACTCCTGATGAAACTGCCTTACAACTCACTTAGATATTAGACACCACCAGAGAAAACTTTCTTATCTTTCCACAACAAAAGAACTCACTGGTCTGCACTAGCAGTCTGGAATGCCCTTCCTGCTTCCCTCTAATCATGGTGGAACCTGAGGCCCTCTTCCTCTCAAAGCCAACTTCTGCCTTTGGGCTCCACCTTCCTCCCTTCCAGGAGTCTCCCTCTTTCCTTTGTACTAATGCATTTCCCTCAGAAAACAAACTTGCTCTAAATTGTCTCCCATCATAAAATTAACAGACAACATAACCAGAACTTCCCCTTGACTCCCTCCCAGTCTAGATACAGCTCTAATTCTGTTCCCTTTTATATGAGACTTCTCAAAAGAGTTGTTTACATGTACTGACCTCACTTGCTAACCTTCACCTTGCTCCTGTTTATTAACATGGCCTCTTCCCATTTACTCCACTACAGCTGTGTGCTTTTCAAGGTCTCTGGCGACTTCTATTTAGCCCAAGCAATGTCCTCATTCTAATTGATGCCTGATGAGCATTCACTTTAACATTTTCTCCTTTTGGATTTCTCCTCTTGGCTTTCATTATGCCTTCATCTCTGGGTTTGCCTTCTACTTCGTAAGTTAGTCTCGCTCAGAACTGCTGCTGGCTCCTTCCTGGATGGAGGTCAGTATCTTGTGGTCAGTCCTGGTTTCCTTCTATCTTCCTCTCTCTGGGCCTTGGGCAGTCATAGATTCCCATGGATTTCAATACCATGTTTATACTAATGGCCTCCAAATTTTTATCTCTAGTCCAAGCCTTTCTTCTAAATTCACTTATATATTCATTTAAACTTTATCACTCTTGTCTACTTGTGTGTCTCACAGATATCGCAAACTTAATCTAAGAAAAATAAAACACTGTTTCTAGCCTCACTCTCCATATCCAAAAATTGTGTCAAATCCACATTGTTATTCAAGCAGAATTCTGATGATTCTCTTTGATTCTTGCTTTCCTTCACTTCCCTTTTAACTCTACCAGCAAGTCTTGTCAATTTCATCTCTAAGACTAAGTCCCAGCCAGCCAGCAATGCCACCTCAATTGGCATTGCCCCGATCTAAACCAAAGTCTCAGTTGGATGACTTTGTTCACACCCCTCTCTCAGACAACTTCTACGTAGCATCAAAAGGGATCATTAAAAAGAAAATTAGACCTCCATGGCTTCCAACTACACATAAAATAAATTATAAAGGCTCTGAAAAATCTACTCCTCGCTTTCTCCTTCCAATCTCATCCTACAAAACTCTCTTTCTCATTTACTATGCCACAGCCATGTTATATAATGATTTCAAATGATTTCAAGCTCTTTCCAACCACATGGGTTGGCCCCCAGTGTCCCTGAATTTTTGCATCACTTAGTAATTTCCTTTCTTAGGCCTCAGTTTAACTGCTTGCTCCCCAAAGAAGCCATTCAAGGCCACCCACTCTAAAACAAATCCCAATCTTTCTCTAGCTCAGCCCTTCATTTGTTAACCTGGGTGAGAATAAGATAAAGAGGGGCCCATGACAACTATATTTTTTCTGTTTTCTATTTTCAATCAGCATCTTGAAAAGGCCAAGAACAAAATAGGTCCCTAATAATATATATTTTAATTGCTTGAAGAAGAGTTTGAGGAACCTAACCCATACAGATCGTGGCATCTATAGGGAAAAAAACTTCTTATGTTTTCTCACACCCAGGACACATTATTATTAGAGAAGCAGGCCCCATCATGACTCTAACTTCAGTTTTAGTAAAATGTCAAGTTGCTCAATTATCTTACTCAGTACCTGTTGAATGATACTGAGGAATATGTTTACCCGTTTTGAGCTAGCATTCATGTTAGGAACTGGGCTAAGTATTGCAAACATATTTTCTCACCTAAAAGGTAAAACAATCCCATGAGACAGGTACTATTAATTATTCTCTTAGGCACATATGCAAAATCTGTGCATAATCTCAGGGGGCTTGTAGACCTTTTTAAAATACATAGACTCTCTGGTAGAAACCAGGCCCTACTTGTGTTCTCCAAAGTGGAGTGCTCCTACTTCATTGAGGTACACAAAGAAAATAACAAATTTTATTTATCTATCTATTTATAAATAAAAATATATTAAGCTTTGATTATTTTATTATACAGATTGACATGGTTTTAAGTCTTACATGAACCTCAACTTATGAAAGAAGAGAAGGTGCTTTGTAACATAGGGCAAGCAGGGGCTGATGTGGACTGAGCAGTAGAGATTTCAGTTTTTGCTCATCATCGGTAAAGATAAATATCCTCAAGAGACTCCTCAAAAAATACGAATTGAAGACAGTACTCAGTGAAAACAAAAGCAGACAAGAAAGTGGCTGTTTGTCACCTCTCTTACTTCTGGTACTAGCTCTTTATCAACATCATGAATTCAGAATGAATATCATTGCTAGAATCCAAATCATGTTCCCTCAAAATTCATCTATTGAAGCCTTGACTCATGACGTGACTTGCATGTAGAGTAAAGGTCTTTAAGAGATAATTATATTTAAATGAGATTATAAGGATGGGCCCTACTAAAGGAAGAGGAAAGGAGCAACCTCTCTTTCTTTTTCTCTTGGTTGCATGAGGATACAGTGAGAAGGCAGCTGTCTGCAGGCCAGGAGGAAAGCCCTCACCAGAACCATAGTGATACCTGACCTCAGACTTCTGCTGGCAGAACTATAAGGAAATTAATTTCTGTTGTTTAACCTACATCTATGGTATCTGTAATGGCAGCCCAGGAAAATTAATATAATTACCTAGTCAGTCCTAATATAAAATTACTTCCCTCACCTTTCAAAATGATCAAGAAGATCATTTCACATATGAATTTATAAACAACATTATTAACTATTATTTTGGCCCTAATTAAAATATTTAAATTGTGCCTTAAGAAATTAGCTTTAGATAGTCAGGTTATTTTGACAAATAGGACTGCTAAAATGATGCATTAAAAATATGAAGACAAAAAGTATAATGTTTTCACAATGTTCATAGCCATATCCTTCTCAATTGGAAAATTTATAAAATTTTCCTAAGTTTAATGTTTAGAGGCCTCTTGGTCAGAGGATTCCTAGTTAATGGCTTTGATAGAGACTGGTAATTGCTTATGCCAATATGTATTTTCCCTTTTGTTCTTCCTTTTAGTAACAAAACCCCAATACTTAGCAGACAATATCAGTGTCCAGATTAAAAAAAGTATTTATTCCCTAGCCTCTTGCAGGTATACAAGGTCTGACAAGTTGCAAACTTGCCAATGTGCACTTATGTTGGCAGAACTATACAAACAACTTGGTAAAGGTTCCTAACCTTAGTATATCAGTGTCTCACAGCTGTGTTCATGTTGACACATGGCAGTGTCTTGCTGGGTGGTGTTCATTACTGTTTTTGCATGTTTCTGTGTGCTGTCATGAGAATATTAGAGCTTGAATTAGAGCAATGAATAAACATTACAAGATTTCTTGTTAATTTGGCAAGATTAGAAGTGAAATAAGAGACATATCAATCCAAGTTTATGGGGATAATGCCATGAAGACAATGGCAGTGTACAAATGGGTTAAGTGTTTTTCTGAGGAGAGAGAAAGCATTACTGATAAAGAGTGGTCAGGGTAAAAAAAAAAAAAAAAAGAAAGAAAGAAAAAGAGTGGTCAGGGTGGCCAGTAATGCAAAAATTCATTGAATTTTTCATCAAAGTCATTGGCTGACTGAGAAGCATAGTGGACCAAGTAAACATTGATAGAGAAACAGGAAAATCTTAACTGAAAATCTTGGCATGAGTAGGGTGCGTGCAAAAATGGTCCTAAAGGAGTCCACCGATGAACAAAAACAAAGCAGAGCTGAAGTTTGCCAAGACTTTCTGGAGAGGCAAGATGATGTTTTGGGCCAGGTTATCACTGGTAATGAAATATGGGTGTACACATACAACTCTGAAACAAAAGCATCAAAGTGCACAATGGAAGTCAGCCAGTTCTCCATGACCAAAAATGTTCTATCAGTCCAATTGAGTCACCACAATGGTGCTCACCAGTTTTTGATATCCAAGAGATTGTTCATTATGAATCTGTACCAACCAGACAGTTACCTAAGTTTGCTCTTTACGCTTTAGAAGTGCTGAAAAGTCTGCATGAAAAAGTTAAATGAAAATGATCTTAACTTCTTGCCAACAACTCCTGGCTCTTGCATCATGACAATGCACTAGTTCACATGGCACCGTCTGGGAGGAAGTTCTTAGGCAGAAAGCAAATAAATGCATTGGAACACCCTCCCTACTCACCTGATCTGGCCCCTGATGTCTTTTTCTCTTTACCTTAAGATAAAGGAAAATATTGAAAGACAGACATTTTGGTGACATTCAGGACAACAAGGGAAATACAATGACAGCTGTGATGCCCATTTCAACAAAAGAGTTCCAGAATTGCTTTGAAGGATCGACTAGGTACTGGCATCAGTAAACAACTTCCCAAGGGGAGTACTTTGAAGGCTATCATAGTAATATTCAGCAATGAGGTATGTAGCACTTTTCATAGGATGAGTTCTTGAACTTAATTTCAGAACTTGTATATGTCCTTGTGAATAAATTCTACTTAATGAGCTATAAATGCTCTTGGACTTCTACAAAGTCCCCTGAAAAGGGAGGAGAATATACTATTCTCCCCTGTTGGTGGGTATATTGGTTATCTATCATTGCATAATAAATTACCCTGAAAATTTAGTGGTTTAAGAAAACAGTATTATTTCAAAATGTCTGTTGGTCAGGAATCTGAGCGTGGTTTACTTAAATCCCCATATAGTCATCTCAAAACTCAATAGAGATCTGATTCCCAAATTCATTCACACTGTTGTCAGCAGGATTCAGTTCTATGTAGGCTGTTGGCTTCTAGTCCTCATTGGTTGTTAGCCAGAGGCCACCTTCAATTCATTGCCACACGAAACTCTCCTCGGGGCAGGGAGCTGCTTGCTCAAAGCAAGCAGGAGACAAGAGAGGGAGAGTACCAGCAAGGCAGAGAGCACAAGCAAGATAAAAGTCCTAAGCTTTTGTAACCAAATTATGGATGTGACATTATCATGTTTGCTGTATTCTATTTGTTAGAAAGAAGCAAGGCACTAGGGCCAGCCTACTCTCAAGGAGAAGCAATTGGCACAAGGATGTGAATAGCAAGAGGCAGAGATCATGACATATCAGAGATTGCCTATCCCAGATAGAATTTGAATAAGTAGGCGAGACCTCAAGTAATCCTAGAAGGTTTGCTAAAACTGGCTCAGAGCAAGGACAGAAGACCTCAAAGCTACCTACCTCTCTGGGCTATTTATGAACTTCTTTTATCTAAGAGAGAAATAAACTTCCCCCTAACTTAAGCCTCAATGACTTGGGGTTTTACTGTTACATGTAGACAATCCTAATTTTATGTAGTTTAGTCATCGAAGACATAAATCCATATGCCGTTGGGACAAAACTTGTTTTCCTGATGTAGTAGATACCACTACAATAATACAATAAAAGTAGTTTGGTGACAAGCTATTAATAGAAAACATTTCTTGGTACCAAAATACTTTTGGAATATACATAGAATATACTGATGAAGATTGGAAGAAATAACTTTTAGGACAGATAATATAGGATAGGGGCTTTTTCTCTGGCCAGATGAAAGTGCAGATGTTTCTAGCATGTCTTTTTTTTTTTATTATTAAATCATAGCTGTGTGCATTAATACTGTCATGGGGTACAGTGTGCTGTTTTTATATACAATTTGAAATATTTTCATCAAAGTAGTTAACATAGCCTTCATGGCATTTTCTTATTGTGTTAAGAAATTTATATTCTACATTTAGAAAGATTCACATGTACCCTTATAAGATGAACCATACGTGTGATCCACGTCTACCATGTCTTAATACATGCTGTTAGCTAGATTCGTTTCCAAAAATAAACAACATAAAAAATTTCATTAAATTAAAGGTAACCAAAGAAGATATATTTTTGAGAAGGAATAACTTACATAATTTAAACAATATTCTAGAGGACATATATAAGTATATTCACTTACAGATTGACTCTCTGACTAGTATTTTTTAAAAGTTTCTTGGGTTATGGTATATAGCTAACACCAAACTTGGAATTCATTCATTACATTATTCATAGGTAAGGTAATATAGACAAAGAACAAAATCAAAACTACAATGTACAAATGGCTACATTGATATGATTGATTTAAAAATTAAATTTTTAAAAATTTAAAAGACTTTTAAGAAACATAGTAGAAACTGCATGATGAAGAGAGACACATTTTTTTTAACCACTCAGAGGATCACTAAAAGAGTTGTGACACTTAAAGACATACATTTTTCTTTTACAAAAATACAAAGGTACAAAATTTTCTGATCCTTTCTGTAGCGACAAATGACACTAGTTTAAGTTTACCTGGAGGATATTTTTGTGTATAAGTACACTGAGTTGATCCCTTCATTGTAAAATTGATATTTTAATGGCATGTGAAGAAGAATCTATTTTTTAAGACCAATTCTTACTTTGGATAGGACATTTGTAAGAATAGATATTTGGAAATGTTTCTGTTGTTTTCTGATTCTGTAGCTAAACATGATTATATGGTACCGATTAAAATTCTCATATGTACACACTAAAAAAATTAGAAGCAGGATATACTGGTTTTCTATTGCTATAGAAAATATAAGCAGAAATTTAGCATGTTAAGATGACACACACACACACACATTATCTCATAGGCTCCCCAGGACAGGTGTCAGCATGCATAGGGTCTCATAAGGCTGCAATTAAGGTCTTGGCTAGATTGTGTTTTCATCTCAGGCTCTACTGGGAAAGAATAATCTGTTTCCAAATGCATGCAGGTTGTTGGCAGAATTCATTTCCTTGTGACTGTATGACTGAGGGCCCAGGGTTTTGTCTGGCTGCTGGCTGGAAGCCACCTGTGTGTCCTAGAAGCTGCCTTCAGTTCCTGACTATCTGGGCTTTCAACATGGCTGCTTACTTCCTCCAGGTCTTGAGGAGAGTCTCTCATTCCACCATGTGAAGACAGAGTCTTATATAACCAAACATAATCGTGAAAGTGAAATCCCATATTTCTGCTATTTTCTGTTGGTTGGAAGCAAGTCACATGTGATGCCCACACTCAAGGGAAGGGGATTGTACAAAGGCAAAGACATGGTCTTTGCTGAGAAAGGGCCTTTTAGGGTCTGTCTGACAGAATTTTCCAATCACTTTGCAAATCTTCATAATAAACGGTTCAGTGGGCTTTGAATACATTTGTTAAAAATATGAAAGTGAACAGAAAGAACCACCGACATCAGCGAAGTGGAAATTTACTTGCTGAATTATTACAAAAACTTTTGCATAATCGGTAGATGGGTTTAAAAATGGGTATTATGATTTCAAGTGTAGATAATAATGTACTCTTTAATTTAGATCTATTTATCTTTAGGATGTATCTTTTTTTTTTTTTTTTTTTTTTAGCTTTGACAGCTATTAAAACCAAGCATCAAAATAAACTGAACTTAGTGACAGGCCTTTGAATTGCTAGATTCCATGTAACACAAGTGTGAAATCAAAATTTTCAAACATAATGATGCTCATTTTATCACATTGTGTTTTCTAATTATACTGTAGTTATGTTAGTGAGAAAATTTTTGAACCCACAAATGAAAAATTTAAGAACGTATTTATTTTATCGGTATCTCATCTTATTTAATTTGTATTTTTTAATATTTAGAGCATATGTGAAATATGTTTATAACAAAATCCATGTGTACAATTCACGTTTTACTGGGATACATGTTCAGTTCTTTTTTTTTTCCTTATAGGCTTGTGTCATAGAATGACTTTAAAGTGAGGCTGGTCCAAAATTAGAAGTGATATAAGTATAAAATATACACCAGCTTCCAAAGGCTCAGTTAATAAAAAAAAAGTAAAATACCACACTGAAAATGTTTTATATTGATTACGTGTTGAAATGACAATATTTTGGGTATCTTGGGCTAACTAAATTATAGCATCAAAATTGATGTCACCTGTTTCTTACTAGGGCTACCAAACCAGTAAAATGTCACATGTGGTTCCCATTACCTCTCTATTGGATGGCGCTACCCTTGAGAATTTGACAGAGTATTAGAAAAAAGCAGAAAGGCAGGTTAGTTGTGCTTTCCAGATTAAGCAAAGATGGAATTAATCCAAGTGAATTGTTGGTCAGACGTGTCCTCACTTGAAATGATTGGCTATGCTCCATGTTCTTGTAGTTTTTTCTCCTTTCTCATCTGTAGTGGTTGGTATGATAATGCTAATCTCATCATTGGTGGCAGCGAATTCTAAAGAGACGAACTGACTTTCCCTTTGTACTATACCCTCTGTTCTGTTTGCCGTCACCAGATGAACTGATAGTATTCGATCTGATAACGTAGCAGTTTAGACTTGGGAAGTACCCTCAGAGAAATATCCCAATAGCATGTGTGTGTAGAAATTTAAACTGATGAAATGCAGTGAACTCTCTTTGTTAACTACTAATAAAACTGTATCCAATGTAGAGCAAAGTAAAAGGTAAATTTTGTCAAGTACTAGAAGAAAGCTTTTTAAAAATTTATAATTAGCTTAAGCCATGATTTTGTATCATCTACTCGTAGCTCTGATCATTTCCTTTGAAAATTGCTTGATTACCTACTGTTCTGGTAAGAAGTATATAATCTTCATTTTTCTTCCCAAATTTCAGAAAGGATACTTATTGGGCAGGGGTATCTAACTTGTGGCCTGCAGAGTACATGAGGATTACGTGAGGACTTTTTGCTTATCTGTGGTGGAGGATATCACGAAAATTATGCATGGTCCTTTGTTGTTGTTGTTGTTGTTGCTCATCAGCTTTTGTTAGGGTTTGTGTATTTAATGTGTGGCTCAGGACAACTCTTCTGTTTTCAATGTTTGGAAGAGAAGAAAAAAAGTTGGACACCCCTGTGAGCCCAGGGTTTCTCACAGTAACCATCCTGGTGAGGCAGAGCTTGCCCTGCGTTTTCTTTCCAAAGCAGCCTTGCACACTGCGCTCTCTCCTGAGCAGTCCCCACGCGCTGCCCGCCTCCCTGCTGCTGGATGCCCTCTGAGCTGATCTTAAATTCTAGCCGTCTGTGATAATACTCTCCCTGGAGGAACTGTGATTAGCTTTCATGGTTAAAAGTATTTCTTATGTTGCTCTACTGTCTACTTTTCTGTAGGGGCCTTGGGTCTTCCCCCTGGCAATGTACAGAAGACACTCCAGCCACAGATCATTCTAATGCTGACTCTAACTTCACTTCTCTGGGTTCCCTCGTTCCTCTAAGTGTTCCTGTTACTCATTAAATAGGTGTTTACTGGGTGTTGTGTCCATCTGCTAGGGCTACCATAACAAAATACCACAGACTGGGTGGCTTAAATGGTAGAAATTTATTTTCTCACAACTCTGGAGGCTGAAAGTCCAGCATGAAGGTGCCGGAAGGACTGTTTTCTCTGGAGGTCTCTCTGCTGGGCTTGCAGGGAGCTGCCTTCTTGCTGTGTCTCATGTGGCCTTTTCCGTGTGTGCTCTTTCCTGGGGTCCCTTTCCTCCTCTTATAAAAACACTAGTCCTCCTGGTTTAGGACCCCACCCTTAGGAGTCCATGTACCTTTAATCACCTCCTTAAAGGCTCTATCTCCAAATGAAGTCACATTGGGGATTGGCTCCTCAACATAGGAATTTAGGGGGAATACAATTCAGACTGTAAAAGATTTGTAGGCAAACAGCAGGAAGAAAATTCTGGGCTCTTGGGCAGCACCCATGGCTCAGTGAGTAGGGCACTGGCCCCATATACTGAGGATGGTGGGTTCAAACCTGGCCTGGCCAAACTGCAGCAAAAAAAAAGCTGGGTGTTGTGGTGGGCGCCTGTAGTCCCAGCTGCTGAGGTGAGAGAATCGCCTAAGCCCAGGATTTGGAGGTTGCTGTGAGCTATGACGCCACAGCACTCTACTGAAGGTGACAAAGTGAGACTTTGTCTCTAAAAAGAAAAAAGAAAGAAAGAAAGAAAAAGAAAAACAAAACCCTGGTCCAATACACAAATGACATGATTTCAAACTTTTAAAATTGTCTTCAAAGCATATGGCAGCCAAAAACTAGTCCAATATTAGTGACAGCTTAGGGTAGAATCCTGAGTGGAGTGACACTACCTCTGTTCCTTCATAGAATTTATACCCATATTTATTTAGCTCAATAACATTCACTCTTATAGAAAATCTGTTAACATAAAAGAGAGCCCAGCTCTAAGTGTTTCTGCAAAGCCATTGTATTGTCAGAGTCTGTAACTCTTCCATCATTATACAACATAAAACTGGCTAACATTGAAGGTAATGTCTTCTAATTCTTTCCATTCCAATACTTAGACAAATACTGGCCTATGCACACAAGGAAAACCGTGTTGGCTGACCATGGCTGGCTTCATAGGTGATCTTTGCCCTTGGTTTAATGCCCTGCTTTGACCATCATGAAATTCCTAATAATTTTTAACAAGGGGCCCTATATTTTTATTTCACACCGGCCTCACAAATTATGTGACTGACTTTTAAAAAGGAGACATTTATGAAGAAGGATCAATTGGATGAGAAGTCAGAAGACCTAAGTTCTTCTCCTGGGCCTGGGTAGGCTGCAACTAGCTAAATATAGTGATCAATGTTCTATTATTTCCCTACCTGGAAGACCCTCTCTTCTAGCTCAAAATGTTGTAACCCTGGGTGGTGCCTGTGGTTCAAAGAAGTAGGGCACTGGCCCCATATACCTGAGGTGGTGGGTTCAAACCCAGCCCCGGCCAAAAATAAATGAATACATTTATTAAATAAATAAATAAATAAATTTATTATAACTATAAAATTATTAATAAATAAATGTATTTATGTTTAAATAAATTTATTAAGCAATAACCCTGCTTAAGGAAAGGGTTTCTGTAGAGAATGTCTACTGGTTTTGACCACCAACTATTAACTTCCCAAATTTCTTCTAGAATATTTCTTCTCACTCCACCTCACCCACTACCCCTGCCCCAGGGTGACCTCATGGCCCAGGCCTGGCCAATCGGTATATTTTACCTCCCTGGTCTAGAAATGGGCTTGTGTCCCAACCTAGGCCAATGGGATTTGACTACAGAACTTTTGTGGACTTTTGAGGATTGTGGTTCTCTCCTCCAGAACTGATGAGAGGAGGAATTAGATGTGGAGCTGCTGGTAATTGGCAGGCCCCCATGGAGGAAAACCCCCCTGAGAACAGAGGCAACCTGGTGCTGAGAAAGGAAGAGAGTGAGACCAACTCAAGAGCAGCAGGGCTTGCAGCCTGGACGCTGTGGTTATGACAATAACTGAGAGCCAGCAGTGTGCCTGAGCCTGCTGATGTGTCTGCCCCTGGCAACACTGAAGATGGTTCACCACTAGATTCCTGGTACCTAGCAGAATGCCTGCCCCAAAGCAGACACTGAGTTAATAAACAGAAGTCATTATAACATGTCAATCTAATACTCGTTATATTTTCTATACTCGTGGAAAGATGACGAGTATCTGAAAATATAGAAATGATCTGCTTTGTCTCTAGCTCTATTTTAGGGCCCCAGACATCACTGAGAACTAGGAGACCACTATGCACATAATCACGCACCTCGACTCTCAGAGTCATCCCAACGAAGCTAATGAAAACACGACCTAAAATAAACATCCAGGAAATGGCTTCTGAAATTCACATCACCTTTTAGATTTGGGAATTTGGCTTATGTATGAGTACTTGTTTTCCCTATTAAATTAAAATGCGCCCTGTGTGATACAGGAAGAACTAGGGGGCAACCTCTGCTGAAGCAACAAATAGAAGCCTGAAGTTTCTGCTAGACAATCCTGCATGAATGAGGTAGCTTAATCAGCATCTCTAAAGTGCCTGTTTGAAAAACTGTCATTGCTTTGATTGCACTCTGATTAAACGTGTCTTTTCTCCCAGCAGAGGTCTTTATGTTCTCCTTTTGGGCAGGAGCCCACAAATTTCTCTATCAATTGGCAGATGACTGCAAGAAAGGGGCAGAGAGAAGTGTCACCATACTAAGAAAGTATGTGTAAGTTCTATAGCCATCTGTTAGGGGAAATGGACATCTCAGAAAGGAAGGAGCTCTTTGTCCTCAGAGGCTTTCAAATTGCCTTGTAGATATGTGCTTTCTGCAGGGAACACCAGGAAAAAGAAAGGTAATGTGTAACTGATAATTGGATAGATAGTTCTCTGATTCTAGCAAATCTTGAGACAAGTCAGAGGAAATTCTAATATTCTAAATTCATCGTTTGATCTATAGATATCTTTCTGGGGGCAAGTGTGAGAGAGGAGAGAAATCTGACACTTTGTCAGCAATAAGTACTTCCCAAAGACCAATCATTGACCCATAGATCCAAAGGCATGTCTGTGTTGGCTCACTACCTCATCCCCAGCACCTAGCAGAGCTCTTGGCAAAGTGAGCACGCCATAAAGACTTGTTAAGTGATTGAATAAATTGGATAAATAAATGAACTCATCTCTCACCAGTTATGAGCTCAGGTTTTTCTCCCCACTTATTTTGCTCCATACTTTTTGTATTTAATAATTAATCATGTAACACCTCCTGACAGATCGCATTACTCGCTTTCCACGGTATTATTTAACTTTTCATCTAGTTATGTCTTATGTAAGATGGATCATGAGTTCTCTGCAGCAAGTCTCATATTCCTTTATAAGCCTCTCAGTACTCAATCAAACAAAGTAAGTTAATGACAACATTCATGGAGACCACAAATAGTTGGTGCAGTCTGCCTCCCCCTTGGGAGGGTCACCCGCTGAGAATATTACTTAATTCCTCCATTACAGTCCCAGATATCTAAATTTCCCAATTCATCTGCCTCTATTTCATTTCTCAATGCACAGAATCATTGCCAACATGGTGGACTTTAAGATCAACTCAAATGCAGAGGGATTGGAAGATCATTGGAAGTAAAAGTGGTGTGGAAGATCTTAGGGCTGGTCTAAATCAGTTCCCTCACCTTGGCTTTGAGTAACCACAGAAGCCCCCCAAAGTAAACACATTTGCTCATAGTTACAGAGCAACTGCTAGAACCCAGACATCCTGACCCCAGAAACTCTGCTCCCTGTGGATGGGAGAAGCTCCCAGATATAGGATGTTATGTCAATAATGACTTTACTTTTCATTAACTAGATTTAACTTTTTAAAACATTCTTTTCCAAATGTTGTCATCAGGGAACACAAGAGAAGAGGGGTTGCTTTGAGTACAAAATGCTCAGGGGATTCAGCTTCCCTTATTCTACAAATCAAAGAAGTAAAAGATTAGATGTCAGGACTTGTACCACACAAGCCATTTCTGAGGGGACTGAAAAGATTTTATTGTACTCTCTGAAAGTTAGTAATTGCATTTCAAAAAGAAAATAAAAGTGATGAATATTTCCCCTTGAGTTCAAAGACACCAATGATTTTATGCTTTGCTGCTGAACTCCTGGTATTAGACTATAACTGAGGCCAGATAAGAGCGCCATTTACCAGCTCAACCCCTAAGGCTGGTGAACAATGTATACAAACTATATTCTGCATTTGCAACTCATCCTTCAACTACTGCCTTCTATTATAATTAGTGATATAAGTCATCAACTCCTTATGAGCAGCCGCTATGCTTTATCCCTACTGACTTTCCAAATACGTCCATCACTGCAGGCTCCTCTTCCCCTGAATGCCCTCCAATGACTTTGAAATAATTGTAAAATAAAGCCAAGCTCCTTACCATGGTCTATGTGGGGCTAAAATCATCTAGTCCTGCCTGTTCTCTGGCTTATCTTACTCTGTTCTCCCTTTCACTTGTTCTGGCCACTGTGGCCTTCTTCCTTGCCCTCTACCATGCTAAGCTGCCCAGTGCCCCTGCATGCTCGGCACACCTTGCTCTAAGGACTCCAAGTAATGATTCCTTCTTACCATTAAAGTCTCAATTCAAATATCTCCTCTGAGAGGTCTTCAAGGCACAATCTATCACTTCTACCCTATTTGATTTCTTCTATAGAACATCCCAGTAGCTTGTGCCACTGGAATGTAGGCTCAGTGAGAACACCCATATCATCTTGCTCACTGCTATAACCTCAATGTCTCTAAGAGTACCTGGTATATAGTAGGTGCTCAGTAAATAGTCATTTACTACAGCCCCTGAGTGCCTTATACATGGATCACTATGAAAGTTTTGAGATACACAAAAATCGAGAAATGTAAAATCTGTGCAGGTGAAAACAACTGAAGTCCTCTCAGCAACACCAATAAGCCAAGAATCAGAAAGGACGCTGGTTCACCATGTTTCTTGGAAGTGAAATAATGGGCCCTAGTTTGAGACAGACCCAGTTTTGAGTCTGTCTCAAAACTTTCAGAGTGACCTACCACAGCATCATAGGCAGAGAGGTTAAAATCATGTGGAAAAAGAGAAAAGAAGGACATCGAGTTCATAGTTTAGATTATATAAACATAATGGCCATCAACACAGAGCTGCCGGACAGACAGGTTCGTGAGCTCATTACTGTATCTCTGTCCTTATGTACCATTTGTTTCTGGAATAGTGATAGGAAAATTTGATGCAGAGCTTCAAATAGTTCTTTCTTGAAATATTTTTGTTCCTTTACATGTGGACATATTAGTAGCATATGGTAGAAAAAATTGGATTAGTTAGAAATAGTGAGAAGATTTATACTGTATGGGCCAGTTTGAATTGAGAGGTGATAGTTCCCTGGAGCACCTACAGATATCTCAAGAATAAATCCAAATTTGCGACGTCTGCTCTGGCTCTGTTTGGGACGTGGCCATGTGATAACGAGTTCCAAACTTTCCAATTCCCATGATCGCCTCCTGTCACATAAAAACAAAGTGCTGCAGATAGGCACTCCGGGTGAGTGCCTGAACAGAATTACACAACGACCCAGGCTAAGTCCGTCAAACAGGATTTTCACTTTCTCAGTGGTGCGATAGTAAAGAAATGCAGATGCGCCCTCAGATTTAGATGGGACTGTGGACAGGTCAGAACCTCTCCGGGCTTTAGTTCTCTCGACTCTAAAATGTCTCATAATTTAAACTGCCTGAGATTATTAAGGGATGAAATAAACATATCGAATTGAAACCTACATAATTATGCTATACACATGTGTTGTTCTTTGTCAGAACCTCCAGACCCTGCTTCCTATGTAGCCTGAATTTTCTGGCTCTTAGCCAACTTTTCGATGCCACCCGGTGGCCCCTTGCCTCCCCCACCCATCACGAATGTCATTTTAAAGTGGGGTCTAAACCTCAGTGTGCATGTCAGATGGAAGCTCTAGGGCACCACGTGATACCAGCCAAACATTGGAGCCGTGGCGTGACTTGGAAAGTGTCTCGCCTCATCTAGGAATTTGGAGTGTGTCTCGGCCTACAAATTGTTATCTGGGAAGCTGGTAAATTTATTAGCTTAATTAATATTGGGTAAGTAAACCACAGTTTCTCAGGGATTAAAGTTTTAGGCTTGAGACTGTTTTTCGGGAGGGACCATGTGTAGTCCTCTGTTCCCGAGTCTGTGTGCCTTTCATCTTCTGGCCAGTGTTCAGACTTGTTGCCAGTTTTCATAAAACATTCAGAAGAAAAATGAGAAGGCAGGCACCAGGGAAACAGAAACAGAACTAAATGGTAAGAAATTCTTTAAGAAGTCTAGGAGCCACGAGGGAGGGGAACTGGGAGAAGGCTGTGCTGACTGACAAGTGATGGAAAATCACTGAACCATAATAGACCTCGCTTGTATTGACATGCGCTAACTCAAGTGAACAGCTGGGTAGAGTTATGGAGCATCTTATTTCGGAGTCTGGCAGTGTACCAGACTCTATTTGCAAAGCAGACAGCTATGACAGGATTTTATGGGTCTAACGCAGAGCAAAAATGCAGTCAACTCAGCCCAGCGACAGAAGTTCTGCAAAGGGCCATTACTTTTGTTAGAAACCTTTTATAGAGGGGACACCCCACTAGCCCTCCTTTCATATCATGGCATTTGAGATAGCATGAAACTGTTGTTTGATTCCCTCCAGTACAGTACAGATTGAATTTTAGCAGCATGTTTATGCAGGTGATGTGCTTTATTTGATGCTTTACCCACGTAACCTAAAGCAAACAAACAAAACACACAGAAAAGAAGGATTTACATAGGAGTGCGCCGAACACTTACTCTGCCAGTCACTGTGCTCAATCTTTTTGTACGCTCAGTTTATTTAATCCTCATGGTAACCCCGTGTGGTTGGTACTATAATTATCTCTGTTTTGCAGGTGGGGAACCCAAGGCTTAGAGATGTATTCAGCTGCCTCGAGGCAGAGTTAGCAAGTGACAGAGCCAGAATTGTGAACCTAAATGTGTCCCATGTTCCAGCCTGTGCTCTTCTCCATGAGATATCACCATCCCCATTATGGGAAATCCCACATTCCCAATTAAGGTGTTAGGAATCCTTGGATCTGATTCTGCTCTGAATGTTTCAGTCTTTCGCCTCAGTGTTTAATATTGGGTCATGTTGTTCCCACGTGTCTCCAAATGTTTTGGTGTCATGTTCATGCAACTTAGCAGTTTTTGCCATCTGGTAGCTGGGTCATTTAGAGTCTTCAAATGAAGACTTGTGGGAAGCTACTCTTTGGGGTTTAGAAAATTGGTAGAAGTAGAAAAAGAAGGATGCCTGATTTCCTGTCCTTTTAGGACAACTGGGCTATGGGGCCCTACAGAGAGGGAGAGCTCAGTGGGCAGCATTTTATGCTTCCTGCAGCAGCCAGGGCCCACACGCTCAGCTCTATAAGGAAGTCCCATCACTTCTACTGGGGCATTGAGTTCTCTAATTCCAAGGTTTCAACTTGTGAATGTAGATGGAAAAACGTTTATGCTGTTTCTGCCTTCCCCTTTTTGAAATTTAGCATTCTGTTCAATTATAGATGTAGAAAGAAATCACAGCAGTAAATACAGAACCTATGATTTTGTCATCAACAAAATTCAGATGTTTCTATCCCATGTTTCAATTGTCACAGATGGTTTAGAATATCATTTATACCAAACATTACTTCCAAATGATGCTAGATTTTATTATTTAATGAATGTGTATTGTATTACTATATCACAATTAAAAATATTTTGACAATCAAATTTACATATAATTGATTTCCTTAGAATCCCCTTTATCATCGTTAATGTTGAAAAGGTTTTTCTTTCTTCAAAATATATTTAATACTTTTAAAATTTCCTTGAACCATTTGATAGTATGTTATAAACATCATGCCTTTTTTCTTATTTATTTATTTATTAGAGACAGAATTTCACTCTATTGCCCTACATGGAGTCCCATGGCATCACCTTAGCTCACAGCAACCTCAACTCTTGGGTTCAGTCAATCCTCCTTCCTCAGCCTCCCAAATATCTGGGACTATTGGTATTCACTACAACAACCAACTAGTTTTTCTATTTTTAGGAGAGATGGGGTCTTGCTGTTGTTCAGGCTAGTCTCAAACTCCTGAGCTTAAGCAATCTACCCACTTCAGCCTCTAGAAGTTCAAAGATTACGTAGACATGAGACACCATACCCACTGAAAGCATCATTTTTTTCTAGAACAAGATTTATAGGCTTCACCAGAAAACCAAAGGTATCTGTGGCACGTACACAAAAAATTAAGAACACCTACTTTTTATAGCCCATTTAGAAATACAGTAGAACCTCTGTTAATTCAACCACCCAAGGGGCTGTAATAAACTTGTTCTCCCATAATGTTGAAGTGGTCAACATTAGGAACTAGGTTTACTGTACTGATATGTACACGTGGTACATGTCTGGTCTATGACAATTAGGTCAACATAAGGAGGTGGTCAACGATGGAGGTTCTACTATATTTTATATGTATTTATCATTTCATCTGAATGTTCAATACTACTTCCTGCTACTATTCCCCATTTTATGGAAGAGAAGACTGAAGTACCAGGAGATTAGAGAAGTTTTCCAAGGTGGATTTAAAATTTATTGAGTGTTTATTATGTGGATTCTTTATTGGCAGCTCAGCATCCTCCCCATCCGTACTCCCTGCTTTGCACAGAGGAAGCTCTGGGGAGTGATAAATTTCCCCAAATCCCTTGAAAGCGGGATTGTAGGTGAGATCTTGCCAAATAGAAACACAGTGTGAGATGCAGAAGGTGGATGAGAGAAGAAAGTTATTCCTGTGGCAGCAGGAGGCCTTTGCATAGGCAGTGGGCAGAGCTGAGGCTGGCATTGGCTTGGGCCATTCTAATAAGACTCATCCATTTGATACTGCCAGTTGCTTTGGCTCTCCCCCCACTTGGACGAGAAGTTCTTTTGGACAGGTACTGTGGCTGAGGCAGAAAAGGAACTAAGAGAATACATACCCCCAACTCTTCTGTTTTCTACTCTCTCCTACTAATACCCACTTTATCTGGAAAAGTACATGGAATCATAACATCTTCTCTTTTTTTCCCCCAAAGCATAGTTAGATGCATTATAATGGTCCCTAATGAATTTTTCCAGGGACAATTCTCCTTACTCTCTCACCCATCCAATCTTATCTTTTGCTTCCAAGATCACTACTCCTTATTTATATGATGCTAAAAAGAGACAGGTGGGGAAAGAGTGAGATTGAGATGGGGTAAGTGGAAAGATAGACATCCATGCAATTAAAACCTTACTATTTGGTTTCAACTGCTATGCTGATTTCAAATACGTATTTGTGAAATGAAGCTTCTATTCATTGAAAATATACTCGAAATTCCTTAATCTATAAGGTTCTTGAAAACTGACACAGAAAGGGACGGGAAAGTCAGTTCTGTGATCACTTTTTAACATTCATTACCATATTTTTATTATCATAATCTTCGGTCTATTGGGCCGCTTTAGAGACCTAATGACAGCAGTGGGAGGCTATGAACAATGATGAAGGTAGATACTCCCTCCAATGTGTCTGTCAAGACCTAAGTGACCTTCCCAGGCCTGTGGGTGAGAAATTACATAAAGGAAGAAAGAAACTCTTGAGTGTTACCTCCTTCTATGCTAGGTACATGTTACTTGCTGTCTGCAACGTTCTCCCCCATGTCCGTGACCTTTTTTGTTTGTTTGTTCTTGTAGATCCCAACTTAAAAGTCATCAGCAATAGAAAATATATTCCAAAAGAGCAAGTGCCTCATTTGAGCTATATCTCTCGAGTCTACAAGAGTGCTTGAATGAATGACTGAGTGGCGAGGACGCCAAGTTCAGGAACAGATAGCTGCAAACTAAAAAAGAGTAACATACATTAATCCACTTCTTTTAGAAAGATGAGTCTGAGGTCTCTTGAGAAGATATCCTAAATCCAAAGCATATCTTAATGCATGTACATATCTTACTAGGTTACTGAGCAAATGGTGTTCCTTGAGACACTACAGGCATTTTGTGCAAGATGAAAATGTTCATGGGACACAAGGTTTGGGTTTTGGGTTTCCCTTCCTATTGAGCATTTCCAGAAACCAAAGAAAGAAATCAAACCATTCTCCTTCCTCTAGTGGTTTTATATCTTTCTCTTCGTATCCTTATAACTAACCTATATCAATGTGTAGATAACTTTCAAATGTCACCAAATAAGCTAAGCTCATTAAAATAAACTAAAGCACTCTCAAATGTATTTAAAATCACATATTTTAAACTTATTTCTCTGCTAACATACATTCAATCCAAGTGAGGGGTGAACACTCCTGAGCGCTGCACTGGCTTAGCTACTGATAGGAGCCCAGGTCCAGTAGAACTGGATTTGGGATCCAAATCTACTATTTTTAGATGTTCAAGTTACTTAATCTCACTATTGTCAAGTGGCAATAATAATACCTAGCAAGGTTGTTGTGAGGGTTACATATTATGTGAAGCTCTTAGCACAGGGACTCATATATAATGAGTATTCAATGAATATCCTCCAATTAGAAAATAAGTACAACCTGGTGACCAAGCCCTTAAACACCCTTTTCAGAACAATGTGAGTTTGAGTTCTAACTTCACCCATTCCAAGCTATATAATCTTGAACACAATAGTTAAATTCAGTCTCTTCATCTATAAAATAGTACCACAGTAAACTTAGTGAGAAAAAAAAATTTTTTTTGTTTAGGAAAAACCTTTTAATGGGCAAGTTGAGTACAGCTAAAGGGCTGGGTATAGCTCAAAAAAAGAGAGGAGAACAAAAGGAAGCCTGAATCTGAATGAGAAGGAAACAAGGGAGGCTGTTTGAGGTCTTCTTTTCTTATCTCCTGAGATGGAGGCAGAATTGTAATCCAAGTTGGTGAATATGAAGACCACTTTTTTCCCAAGATGAGTTTTCGAACTTAATTGTCAGACCCCATATGATGCCAGCTCTGATGGCCATTTAGAAAAAGAGTTTCAAAATTGCTTTGAAGGGTGGATGAGGCCCTGGCACTGGTGCATAACTTCCCAAGGACAGTACTTCCAAAGTACCCATAACCGTAGTGATATTCAGCATTGAGGTACATAGCACTTTTCCTAGGATGAGTTTGCAAACTTAAGTGTCTGACCTGATAAAGGAGTAAAGACATTCACCCCCTTTCAGTGCCAGTGTCACGGGTATGTGATCTGAGCAGTCACACCGGGCCTCACACTCAGAAGGACTCACCCTTGGCTTGGTGCTCTGCTGACACTACTTTGACATTCTTAATGATTTAGTCCTGAGCTTGTGTTTTCTAAGTGACGACTGATAAGACAAGGGAGTATTACTGTGATCAGGGGAGATAAGTGTGTCTGCTGTTCACACAAATTATGTAGCTGGTCCTGCCCTCTTACTAAATGAAAAGTACCCACTGTTCGTCAATTGATTAAAATGGCTTTCCCCTGTCGGGAACCAGAGAGTTCTCTTTGATTTGCTCTGGTTAATTAAATATAATACAATGCCTTGTAGTCCACGCTGAAAGGGTCTTTAAAACAAAAACAATATGTCTTTGGCTCAGACATATTCAATAAAATTTATAGGGGACCATTATTTTTGGCTGAGCTCCTGCACTAGGCCCCCAAAGACCCAACTAAAATGGGGTCACCTAGGCTAAGTGCCACTAATCAAACTGAAACTGTAAAGAAGCAGGTAAAACCCCAAACAGACCAATTTTTTTAAAAACAGGAGACTCGTAGCAACCATTGAAGAAGAATGGCCGGTCAACCTGAGCCAGCACGATGAGAAGGTTCCTTCTGCATTAACCTTCACGAGGAAAGCAACCAGAAGTAACCTGATATTAACAAACCCACTTTTAAAATTGTAATTATTCTGTTTCTTTGTTCTCACCTTGTAAAAACCAACTATTCTGCAATGCCTAGGGGAGCTCCTTTTCTAAATCATTAGTTGAGATGCTCCCTAAATCCATGAATTACTATAAGAGCCAATTATATTTTTAAGCTAAACATGTTGTCATTTTGTCTTTTGACAGAGAAAATGTCCTAATTTTTACTATTTTATGCAATTCAACCCAATGAATGTTGATAATGGCTTCGGATCACAAGCTTTTTCTAAAAAGGTAGGGGGTGGGATTTGCATGACTTCAGGACAGCAGATGCGTCTATAAATTTGCTGGTACAAACCTTCGGTGCCTCAAAAACAGGAACTGTTAAGAGCACAGGAATCCCCCCCGGCCACTGATGGTTTCTAACCGATTTCTAGCCACAATCATATGTGATGCCTTTATAGTGTTTGTATTGACACTTGAACCTCGACTTCAGTGCAGGTTTAATGGGATGGATTGGACCGGGGGTTTAAGGAAATGGTTTTTCCTTTCTAGTCTCTGCAATTAAAAATGGTAATTACATAAAGAGGGACAAAGCTGAGCTGAAAAACTGAACACATGTAGATGTTTGGACCACAGGGAATCAACCTGACCATTAGAATGCTAATAAATGCAGAATATCCTCTTCCTTAATTAATGGGCTAACTAAACAGAGAGGCTGGGGTGAAATAAGAGCATGATCACTTAACATGAAAAATCAAGAAGGTTAGATGAATAACAATGACATAGTTAACGAACAATAAAGAACATTTGAGTTTCAATTAATCTTCATTGGCAGCTCAGTTACATTCCCCCAGAATCCGTTTCATTTTATTGCAAACTGGGCCTTTTGAGTTTAGACAATTTCAACACGTGGTCTCTAATATAAATCTACTTATTAAAAATGTTCAAGATGAACATGAGACATTGAACGACAACAGCAAGGCTAATCAAAGAACTAATTTGGTCAAGTAAAGATGTATTGTTCTCCTCTCCCCAATATAAAGGATTTTTAGTGCTTGAATTTGGCATGTTACTTTGTAAAAACAGTTATTTTACTTAGGAGTTATAATGAAAAATATGGATGCAACAGAAGGCTAGAGGGGCAAGGTAGGTAAGATGATTGATTCTAAGACTGTATTTCTTGGGGTTTTCTAGAGAAATAGAACCAAAAGGATCAAGAAGAGGTATGGATATATGCATGCATCTCTCAGTCAATCAGGAGAGTTATTTTTAAGAGTTGGTTCTCATGATTGTGGGGACTAGAGACAGGACACTACCCTGTAATGTGCAGGGTAGCTCAGCAGGCTGGAGGGCCAGGGAAGAGGTAATTTTGGAGCTGGAGACCAAAGGCAGTCAGAAGGCAGATTTCTTTCTTCCACCGGGGACTTCAGCTCTTAAGACCTTCATCTGATTAGATGAGGCCAACCACCGTATGGAGAGTAATCTGCTTTAGTCAAAGTCTACTGATATGAACATTAATCACATCTGAGAAGGGACACTAAGAAAGGGACTTCACTGGGGCTAGGGGAAAACCTGGCCTTTTTTTTTTTTTTTTTTATTAAATCATAGCTGTGTACATTAACGCCATCATGGGATACAATGTGCTGATTTTATATACAATTTGAAATGTTTTCATCAAACTGGTCAACATAACCTTCACAGCATTTTCTGTTACTGTGTTAAGACATTTATATTTTACACCTAGTACATTTCACATGTACCCTTGTAAGATGCACCTTAAGTGTGGTCCCACCCATTACCCTCCCTCCACCCAGCCTCCCTTCCTCTCCCTGCCCTTTTCCCTTTCCTCTTCTTCTTGGGCTATAATTGGGTTATAGCTTTTTTTCAA
>CAUYQV010111740.1:0-32728 GCA_963574575.1 Galagoides demidoff
TCAAGCGAGTCTCCTGCCTCTGCCTCCCAAGTAGCTGGGACCACAGGTGCCCACCACAACGCCCGGCCATTTTTTGGTTGCAGCCATCATTGTTGTTTGGCGGGCCTGGGCTGGGGATTCGAACCCACCACCTTAGGTGTACGTGGCTGGCGCCTTAGCCGATTGAGCCACAGGCGCTGAGCTGCATTAACACTTTTTATCAGAAGCTCCTAAACTAGAAGAAAATATAGACCTAGGAACCTTGCTCCTTTAGAGACAGTCATTTAATGATTAGAATTAATAGAAACTAGGAAAGTGAATAATAGGTGATTTGAAAACACTAAAATTGATAAGCTACAACTTGGATTAACATGTTGCCCATATATAAAGTCACAGGAGAATAAATTTAAATCAGAGAAATATTTCTTAGAGAAGAGATGTTTATTAAGTTAAAAAGCAAATAAATTAAGAACAAACTAATGCAGTTGACATGTAAGCATATTTAAATAAAAATGTCAGGAAGTTTGTAAACACATACATAGTGAAAATTCCTGGTGCACATCCAGGTAGTGTTTTTATGCATATAATTTTCAAGTTTTCGTTATGCCGTAAGTGTTAATATAAGCAGACTCACTGTATTTCATAATCAATGGCAAAAAAGGAAGAACAATTGTGCTTATTGTAGAAAGGAGAAGGGTCCGAAGTAACATTCATCTAAGCATGGAGGTATGTGCACAATACATTTAAAAAAGATATTCTGAAAATAAAAAGTGGCCTTTTCAGAATTTATCTCCTCTTGGTAAGTAATATTACTCCTATTTAGCAAAATATAAGTAATATACAGGGAGATTATTTTGTGTGTATAAGTTTTGTGATTCTATTACACAGTGTTGTATTCCTCATCTTATGTTAAGAATACTGGTGGGTAGTGTGGGAAGGGCTTCGAGATACTTCAGCCCATCTCAGGCTGAGCATCTCTTGTCAGCCATGACAGTGGAAGAGCACCACGGCTGGAACGTGGCGAGCCATTGTATGTCTGAGCAGCAAAGCTCTCAGGGGGCAGCACCGTCTTCTGGGCTAAGAGCAGTGCTCATTTAGACACCCCTTGGCTAAGTCCCCTAATCTTATGAAGCTTAGTGCTCTTTGAAATAATAGCTAACCTACAGAGGTGTGCAGAGAACATTTTGGAAACTGAAAAGAAAGATAATCACAGAAGGCTTTGCTAATCTCATGTTGCTCTCAGAGAAGACGTGAGAGTTTTGAGTCTCTTGGTCTGGTTCAAGTTCTGGTTGTTTGCCTAACCGGCTTGACCTTAGACAACTCACCCTTAAATAACCTCAGTTTCTGTAGTTCTTCCACAGATATAATGATGGTCATAATGAACACCTTTCATTCATTATTGACAAACAGCACATTTAAAATGTTCACCCCTGTGGCAGACACAGTTCTCAATCACGTGACTTCCCACAATGGGGAGGTAAGGACTATAGTGGTGGAGGTGGTGTGGTGTGGTCCCGTTTATGTCCTGAGAGCAGTCCAGGGGCAGAGTCTCAGGAGCAGATTCTGAGAAAATGCTTTAGTAAACAAACTATGTCATACAGAAAGAAAATTTCTATGTCTAAAGTCACTTTAAATATTTCAGATCTTTTTCTGAACTGGTTTCAACGTACTGCATCATTTCCCACTCACATTAGAGTTTGTGCTTTGACTCATTCTGTAAATAGCTATGTTATATCGACTGTACCATTGATCGATGCTTTCAAGAACATACCAAATTCCATTTTCGTCTCTAAAGTTCATGAGTAAAGAGTAAATATGAAACAGTGATAACACCATATGTTGCCACCGGTTTTGAGTAAGATGTTTAAGAAGGGTTATAAAAATTAGGTTTAAATGTTTTAAGATACTATCATTTCTCCTATGGGTGCTAAGAATTTGGTATTTAAGAATGCTCCTTTCCTTCACCAAATAAAAATAAGATATTTCTAATTCTACCACCTTGTCTGTAAAGGGGGAATGTTCTGAAGTCGTAAGTTATACCCTTTCTTTTCTTATAACACGATTTTTATATTGTGTATTTCACTATACTAGTTGTCTTCTAACTTATTAACAGTCTTATTATGCCATATTCTCATGTTATCCATTCTCATATATTTATCTAGTTTCTCATACATGAATAACTTGCCCCCAAATTAAGGTAACACAGATGATAAGTAGCCTCACATAAATCGGAGAAGATTTCAAATAAAAATATTTATGAAAAGTCACAATAATGTTTAGCTCATATTTCGGAAAAGCTGTCGAAGACATTTTTAGGAAGGTAGAAGAGTTATAAACAGAAAGAAGAGAAAATTTACTATGACCTCAATTAACAATGACTCTCACTACATGAATCTAGGATTACCAATCTTGGATAACTCATACTTTTTAAAATAAATTCAGCCTACATTTGAAATCATCCAGTCTCTTTTTCCCCTATTTTCACAGTTGAACTGCATCAGACCGGCAGTTTTATAAAAGTGCTATTCCTCTTGTAAAAGAATATTTTTTTTAAATTATTTCCAATTGCAAAGCCATATTGTGTAGGAAAATTATTTTACTTTTAAATTTTTTAAGAACAGAGTCCTCTACTATTGTTAATGCTATCAAACCATTTTATGTATCTGAAAAATAGTGTTTTATTGATCAAATATTTATAAGTGAATATTCTAAAGATGTTAGATGGGAAATCTATGAAACATCTTTGGACTGTTAAAGATTAACTGCAGTAATGTATTATATTCTTTAACTTCCTTAAAGTCACTGTAAGTGTTTTATAAATTTTTCTGAACAGGTTTTTTTTTTTTTTTTAATTTCCCAAAGATTTTTTTTTCTTTTCTTTTTTTTTTTTTTTATTGAATAGTAACTGTGTACATTAATGCACTTCTGGGGTACAGTGTGGTGTTTTCACAAACAATCCGAAACACTTCCATCAAACTGGTTAACATGTACAAAATCATTTCCCAATTACACGAGTGTTTGCTGTTGGATTCATTATGTCATTGTAAATAGCTGTGTTACATCTGCTGTGCCATTGATCAAAGCTATCAAAACCATACCAAATTATGGTTTTATCTCTAAAAGAGTAATGAGAAAAGTTCACCACAGAGTGTGTTAAAATTGGGGAGTGCGTTATGATTAGGTGGAAAAATACAGCCCTTAAGTTGGGGAAAAATATTGAAGGGGTGAAGGGATTATAAACTGACCAAGTGGATAACCAATAGCAGGTAGCTGCATTTCTGAAAGAAAAAAGTTTCCATTTTAAGTTTTAAGATGAGAAAAGAAGTATTTCCTACAAAATCTGAGTAGAGGTTAGTGAGGACAACCCTACGGAGGGAATCACCGCAAACGGTGGGAATCCTAATCTGCTGGTGGATTGATGCCGCTGTTGACTTTGATGGAGAGAGAAATGAGGAAATAACAGGACAGCTCTCTTCACCCAGATCTAGAGGAGTGGAAGCTGTGGGAATTCTTAAGGGACTTGATAAGTAGGTTTGACGTCTCAGAGTTATGTGTTACCCTAATGAAGGATCATTTATAGAAGAACCTTGTCATATAAATTAGGAGACAGATCGTGGTCCTGGTTAACTGGATGACTGACTGAAAAAAATCGTGATAAAATATTAATGGGAAAAGTGTTGGATTTCACATAAATGCATCGTTACTTGACAGTATAACTTACTTCACTCGTTAAATGTTCCGTTAAGTTATCTCAATAGAAAAGTATTTTTATGCTAATAATTTTCACTGGTAATTTTGAATATGTCATACACCGATATCTCTCAGTTTGTGATACGTGATATATCACCTTTAATATTATTGAGGTGCTTGCCAAAATGCATACTCCTGAGCTACAACCACAGACATACTAAATAAAACCTCAAAGGGTTGGTGCCCACAAATTTGCATTTTTAGAACTTTCTAGATTTTTTTTTATGTACTGCTTAAAAACTGCTAAATTGGGAATCATTTATACATATATATACACACAGTCATACCCACAAATATAATACATATATATTCCTAACACATATATATATTGTCCCTATATAATTGAGAAAACCATAATAGTCTACTAAATAATAGCTCTAAATACTTTACGTGAGTGATAATTCTCTTGTAAATATAATCTATAAACCTAAACTTGTGAAAACACCAGGTTATGATTATCATAAATCCGGCTCTGCATTAATATCTGCACTTGTCTATTTTATAAGAACTTTTGAAGGATGTGACTAATTTTAAGAAACTACCAGAAGGTTTCCAAGCATATGAGACATTGAACCTGTGATTTAGACTGTCTCGTCCAGACAGAATGTCGGCTGGTAAAAAAATTCAACCATGTGTAATGTATAATGTTTCTCAATAAGATATGGGGTATTTAGAGAAATATATTTCACACAAAAAAGTTTAATTCTCCATCTAAAATTAAAACATTTATGAATGTGTTGGATAATACTGAATATTTTTCACGTATTCTCACTGATTATTAATTTAAAATTAACTTTGCTAGGGAGTTATAGTAGTCTTTTCTGTCTTTTTAAATATAGTTGTGAGTGAAATTTAAGTAATTTCTCTCCATATTCCATAAGTTGTCACAATGGAAAAATAAGTGCAGAGAACTTTTTTTATTAATAGTAAAATGATTCTTGCAGGAATTGAAATGCCTCTGTGCTATTAGCAACGTTTATAAGTCTTATTTTAAATACAAGGAAAACTAGAATCAAAAAAAGGTTAAGTGCTTTTCTAGGGGTCATCTATGAAGTCAGGGCCAAGTAGAATTAAAATCAAGGGTGAATAATATGATGTATTCAATTCAGAAATAAACTTGAGCAAACGTGTTACTAGCAAAATATTTAAATTATTCTGTTTATGTCACCTCCATAGTTAATGTGTACAATGTTTACACGCCAATCATCCACACTTATTGTTACAAAGATTTAAAAAAACTTTATGAAATTTTATTGAGTGACAAGTACATGTAAGTAACAGGAAAAAAATTCACTTACCCTGGCACCACCTCACCTGGACTTATAGGTGCAGAAGAGAGGTGGGTTTTCCTAACTTTCTTTTAAAGATCTAAGCCCTGGTTGATCTTTGATTAAAGACTATGATGGTTAAGGACGTCTTCTCACAGGAACATTTTTGGAAAAGAAAATTCACTTATAAATGAAGAACCCATCTGATTTTAAACAAATTAATTATATTTAAATATTAAGAAAAATAACAGCTTTGTTACAACCTCTTCCATTTTTATTTTATTTATTTACTTATTTTTGAGACAGAGTCTCAAGCTGTCCCCCTGGGTAGAGTGATGTGGCATCACAGCTCACAGCAACCTCCAACTCTTGGGCTTATGTGATTCTGTTGCCTCAGCCTCCCAAGTAGCTGGGACTACAGGCACCCGCCATGATGCCCAGCTATTTTTTGGTTGTAGTCGTCATTGTTGTCTGGCAGGTCTGGGCCAGATTTGAATCTGCCAGCTCTGGTGTACTTGTGCCTGGTGCCCTAGCTGCTGAGCTACAGGCACCAAGCCCTTCCATTCTTATTTTTAAACTGATTGAAAATATTAGTGTTAATTTAAACCATATGTTTCAGACTTATAATTCAGTTCAATGAAAGATTATTGAGACCTACAGATGATAATGGTGTAAACCCCACAAACAAAGGGCTTATACTTTTTCCTTTTTTTGCCACTATTTCTCCTTCTCCCTCTTTCTTCCTCTTTTCCTTTCACCTTTCTTTCATTCTTCTAAGTTTTCCTTGTCAGAGAAAATATTTTTATCAGAATTGCATATGGTAATATTCAGAACTCTTTCTTAATCAACAGTGAATTCTCTATAGAAACCAGGTAGAGATCAAACTATTGTCTAGGAGAGTGAAATAGAGAATAATCATAGTTTCCCAGTTGTCATGTTGTCTTAATCAGTTCAGGATGCTACAATAATACCATAAACTGAGCAGCTTAAACAACAGAAATGATATCTTGTAGCTCTGGAGGCTGAGAAGTCCAAGGTCAGGGAGCCAGCCTGGCCTGTTTCTGGTGAAGGCCCCTCTCTGGGTTGCATGTTATGTCTTCACATGGTGGAAAGCAGAAAGCTCTGTCCTATTCATTCTCTTATAAGGGCACAGATGCCGTTTATAACTGCTCAGTGTGTATGACCAAATCACCTCTGAGAAGCTCCACCTCCAAATGCCATCATATTTGGGTTTGGGGCTGCTGCCTATGAATTTGAGGGGATATATTTAGTCCATTGCACACCTGCAGCATGACGTCAAGTCCCTGGGATGCACTGCAGGGAGAGAGGAGCGCCAACCACACAGTCTGCACTCAACTGTGAGCAGTTCCAGCAGGCTTCACACCCCCCACTGAACTTCAGTGCAGGGCCCCTGAGAAACATCCGGTGGCTTCTAATCCTGTCTTAGGCTCTGTGTCAGGTATTCTTATCATTTTGACTCAGGAATGAGAGCAGAAGGTGCTCAGTTTGTGACCATCCATTTCTGAAAGAGTAAGAGAGCTTAGCTGCATATATGTAATTAACTACTTTTAAATGACAAAATATGAGAACTCATTCCTCCTCCTGTGGTCAAAAAACTAAGGAGTGGCTTAGAGATAGAAAAAAAGAACAAAGTTTTTCTAAATTTTGTGGAAAACAAGCAAACACTTAACCATTGTTATTTTACAGCTGCTGGTTGGTCATCTCACCCCTCCATTCCTTACTTCTCTGTGACCCATCCCTGATACACCACTGTCTTTGGTTCCTTGATACTTTTTAAATTTCAGTAGATTTAGGGGTACAAGTGGTGTTTGGTTACATGGATGAATTGTATATATTGTGAATTGTATATTGGATGAATTGTATCTATTGATAAATTATATATTGTGGTGAATTCTAACCAGGACAGTGTGCTTTAAAGAAAGTTGAGTAATTCTACAAATGTAAGTCAATGTTTTTGACCTCTTTCTTCACGTTAAAATCAACTTTGGTATTATTTTAGAAAGATAAGGGATTTAGAGACACAACATGTCAGTCTAGGGCAGGACCCATGCACTGATAGTTTGGTAAAGTGTCCCATAAATACAAAATACAGTCTTGTAGACAGGTGAGAACACCACTGTTCTGAATTTATGAAGACTGGTAAAAAAATGTAAGTGACACGACGTGTAGGTGTGACTTTTGGATTCATTGATTTTTTTAATGATGGGTTATGATATCTTAGTCCCATTTAAAAATTACCTTTAACAACTTGACTTAAAGACTCAAAGATCCATGAAAACCCATAGTAAATTCTCTCCCACAGGATCATTATAGAGAAACCCAATGGCCTATGTGTCCCCTGCTTCCCTCTGCTCTGTTTGAACATGTAGCTCTGGCACAGGGGAGAGGACAGAGTGAGCAGGGAAAGCATGGACGGGAACAAGAAGCTGTCTCCAGGGCTGGTTAGAGTAAAGATCTAGAGCATGGCAGCTGGCAAAGCATTAGAAAGGAGATGCTAGGTAGTATTTTGTGAAAATTATCGCCACTACTGCAAGAATCTGAAAACATTTTCTCTCAGGTAATTTTGCCAAGTGTGAATTAATGATTTCCCCTTAAGTAAGCTTAGATTAAAAAAAAAATGCCTTTCTGTACTGTCAGGAAACTAAAATGCATTTCTGTACTCTCAGACTCTTTCATTTCCATATACATTTGAATGCACATTGGAGGAGTCACTTCATAGGAACCTGGGTGAGCTTTTAGGATTCATGAAATTGGAGGAGCAGCTCCAGGTCCCACCTGTCCCGCTCAACTCTGCTCTTATTCCTTGGAGATACCAGTTCCTCACAGCTCCCACCACATTCTTTTTACTGAGTGAGATCAAAGGGTTGGGGGGACCATGGTCAAAGACAGAACCCAACAGTTTTCAAAGGTGCAATAGTTACACAACTCCAGATGTTATTCCCCATGTGGAAATACAGGTTCAAAGGTGCCACGTCTCTTAACTTTTCAATACAGGACCAAAATAATTTTTAAACAAAAATTATTAATATGTTGCTTTTAGGTAGAAAATTCTGAACTCAAAAGGATGGGCTTGTAAATGTTTGTGTAAATAGTATGTTTTTGAATAAAGTAAAATAGTAATTACTGGACAAATGTATTAAAAATATCTTAAAATGCAAGGAAGAGAAAATGATAGAACTCTTTATGACTTGACAACAATTTTTTTCTCAAATTTCTATTTCATGTCTAACTTTTAGGCATTTACAAGAAGCCTTGAAAAGTTTTCAATCACATATCATTATAATTTCTGACCTATTATCACCAATCTTTTATTTTAAATATATAGTCCCTTTTGCTCTCCCTTAAGAGTAGTTTGACTTGGCAGGTGTTTGTCTTTTTTAGCCAAATGCAATAATGTCATACAATATAGATCTTTTGGGCCCTAGAATTTCCTGCCCTGATTCTGTACAAATTTTGTTTTGTGACAAAAAATTTAAAGCTAGAGATAAAAGAATTGAGTCTCATAAATGACACATTATTAGTATGGTTATAAAATAATGGGTAATTTGATTAGGAAATATTGTCTGTGCTTCCTAGTGTGTTTTGTACATAAATAAGGCATTTGTATAAGAGCCCAAATGGATTTCCAATTTAAGGAAATCAAATAGTGGTTACCAAGTATGCAGAGTCTTGAGTCTTTGTAATCCTTTAAGCCTAATTTCTGAAATAAGTAATGATAATATAAACAATTTAAACCATAATGTTGTGACAATTCTAGAAAGATTTCAATAAAAAACACACATATAGCTGAGTTTTGAAAAAAAAAAAACAGCAAGAAAAAAATAAAAACTTTAAACAATGTTAATACAACTGAACGACGATGTCCCAATGTGTGTTCAGCAAGCAATTTTTCTTCAAAGATGCCATTGATAAGTGTAAGTTCCAAATAATCCCTTGCTGTTTATTTGAATTAATTTATAATAAATACCTTCTAGCACCTTAAATAATCTGTTCTTTAAAGGTAGCCCAAAAGGTAGAGATTGAATACCCAAGAATTATCAGTACTTGCCCACAATGTGATATTTAGAATTGTAAAATTTCTAAAAACTGAACAGTGGGCCTGATGCTTTCCACCAGCAGAGATAAATACGTAAGTAAGAAGCTACACAGGAATAGAAATTTAATCTTTTGTAGGTGCTGTGACACTGGTCTTATGGCCACCCATACTTATGAATGCTGAGCTCAGTGACAGGTGGAACTGGGGCCTTGGTATATCTGTGACTGTGCAGTTATTACCCAGCAGTACAAAAGGGCTAAAGGATTAAGATTAGCTTGATCTCAAAGATTACATCATCAGAGATGGATTGAAAAGCTCAGATCTCTTCACTTTCCCAGTGGTTCCCTGATGCACACAGGTATCTGTACAGATATTTGAGGAATGCATTATTTATTATGGGGTGAGGGATAGGTATCTAGATTAATGAGACAAAAAGTTTCCCTGATCAGTTCAGGGAAAGACAAAAAAAAAAAATTGAAGAAAGGAAGGAAGAAAAGAAGGATAGAAGGAAATAGGGAAGGAAGGAAGGAAGGGACAAACGTCCATTTGCATGTGGACATTTTTTCAGTCAACACAGAAGGAAAATGCAGTGTTGGCAGGAGGCAAAACCTACATGTGCTGAGGACCAACTTTTCATGTAAGTGAGTTCCACAAGGCCAGCTGTGGGATTTGGGTATGCATGGATCTGAGTATTTGCAGGACCTGGGGGTGACTCTCCTGTGTATTATTGTGGTCTCCTAAATGGAGTTGAGCACAGACACAGATGAACTAAGAGTTGAGCACAGACACAGATTGAACTAAGAGTTGGGCTGTCAGTATAGATGAAATCACTTGTGTACATCTCTGACTTCATTTTGGGAAGAGGACATTCACCTATTGATAATAAATTTATAATAAGAAAAAACCTTGTGAGATAAAGTAAATGGTATTATAATTAGAGACACAAAAATGTAGTTTAGGTTGTACCAATTTGGGAAAGACTCAAGGGAGAGTTTTGAAGGAGGATTGCGCAGCAGACTAAGGGGGAGATTGTGGAAGAGGGAACGGGAAGTGAGAGGAAAGACTTGAGCCCATCCCTTAAGGGTCAATTCTTCACCTTCCCTTCCTTTTAGGCTTATCCCCTCACCCGTTATTGTTGTAGCAGACTGAGCTCAGTCTTCGCCCACTCATTGCTTCATCATTAACCTCTGATGCTAGGAAACATTATAGATGTGCTGAAAATTTTCTAAACAATGCTGATTATTGCAAAACATTATTCATCTACTGAAAATGATTATACTGTGTACATTTACAATAATTGTATTTTATATTATGTAAATTATACTTTAATAATTCTGTGGATAGTTTTAAAGGCTTATAAGTGAAATTTTCTTTTAATATTTTACCAATGGAAATTTCACTCAAGCATTTTTACCTTTCTACTTACAGGGTGATTATTCTAAATGGAAAATAATGTTGAAGCACGTGTCCTCTAAGCATCGTTTTTTGTTTTTTACTCAATTACTTGCAGAACTCATTAATCTCCAAGGTAACAATTGCTGTTTTAAAGAGAGGTCTCTAAAAACAAAGATTAATTTTTCTTTTATTAGAGCAGAGTTACTAGTTACTAGCTATTTTCCAGAATCTGATTTTTTTTTTTTTTTTTCTCCTCAGGAAATGTAGATCTGTAAATTGCAAAGTATGTTGGCTACTATACTATACCTAAGACTATGGCTATTATCTATTTCCATATAGAAAATTGCAGTCTTCCACTCTGCACTAGGCTCCAGGAATTCCTGGGACTTCCTTCATCTCAGCTAAGGGATCTGTGCATTCCATTTGGAGCAACTAGTTCCTTACTATAACTTTAGACTTGTCTCCCCTAAGATGCTTCAATGCCAATGCTAGCATTTCCTCATCATTCTAATCCTTTTTCGGGGAGCTTATGTGATCAAGAAACCATTTCATAGGAGCTTATCCTCAGTATGACTCTTTATTAATTATCAATGGGATAATTTCCACGTAAGAAATCTAGAGGAGAAAAATGAATGGATTCTGTTGATACTATTCATAGCTTACCCTTGTTCCTAAACTCTCCTTCCTGGAAACCCCTATCTCTGCATTTCTTGAAAGCGCTAAATCTCATGCTGCTCCATTGCAAGTCTAGTGCCTCTTCATGGCACCAGTAGTATTGGTACTACTGAATATTACATTTGATGCCAAAGATCAAGTAAAGCATGAATGATCAATCATGCAGGAAGGAGCTGGAGCTGGAATTTGAACTAGAATTAGCGTTCAAGTTAGGAAGTGACATAGCTATACCTTTACAAGATAGGAGGGAGGACAACATTGTTACTGAAAGGAAGGGAGATAACGGATTAGGGTCACAGATCTAGTGGTTGAAATTTTAAGAAATTCCATTTCAAGATATTCCCTTTCAAATGATTCTGAAATTATTGCTCTTTCAGTATAGGAAACATTGAGCTAACCTGTTTTTCACGTAATGAGTTATATTTTCTGGCAAAGAGCCAAAATGCATATTGATATTTTATTCCATGTCATATAGTCAGGGAAATACTGTTTTCTTGTTATAGTTGCTTTGAATTGTCCCTTTTATAATTCCTCTTTGTTATTGCTCATATCTGCTATTTTGTTTTTTTTTCAATTCTGAAATATCCTTTGTTATTTAAATCTTCTAAGTAATGAAGACTCTTCCAACTTCATATACTAAAATGGGGTATTTTTAAGACACAGGCTTCCTCCTTTTAGGGCCCTTCTACATCTATTTTCTTTCTTTTTTTTTTTTTTTTTTTTTTTTAGATGGAGCCTCAAGCTATCTCCCTGGGTAGAGTACCATGGCATCACAGCTCACAGCAACCTCCAACTCCTGGGCTCAAATGAGTCTCCTGCCTCAGCCTCCCAAGTAGCTGGGACTACAGGCGCCCGCCACAATGCCCGGCCATTTTTTGGTTGCAGCCATCATTGTTGTTTGGCGGGCCCAGGCTGGGGATTCGAACTTAGGTGTACGTGGCTGGAGCCTTACATCTATTTTCTTACCTTCTTTGCCTCATTATGTAACTCAGCAAAATTTACAGTTGACAATTCATTGCTTCTCTCCCATCTTTTTCCAAAATAATTATATACTTTGTATTTAATAATGAATTTTATTTTTGGTGGTATTTTGTGGGAAATAAATAGCTTTTCATGTTGTCCTTCCAACTCGTTTCATTTGGCAATCTTTTGACCATGGTTTTTTTTATGATATCTTTATGAATCCCTGCCTCATATATGAAAGAGCACTAAGCCTGCATGCTTTATTTTGCCAACAGTAATAGAGCAAAATTTAGTGAAGAAGCTACTACTGGGAGACACTTGACTGACTTTCAATAATATACTCAAGTGTCAAATGGTAGAAACATTCTGGTACCATTAAGGCTCCATCTTCACAGGCATGCATTCAAGAGTGTCTCCCATTGTCCCTTCCACTATGAGCAGAATGGCTGACAAGGATAAAATAAAGCAGGATCATTATTCACACCGTACTTTATCTTCCAGGCTTTTAGATGCAAATGCTTTTAATGGAAATGCCTCATGTGCACAATTCTCTAAGTTCTCGTGTTTGCAATAAAAAATGTAAGAGAGCAGATGCTGAGTTTTCAATCTCATGTGCCAATGGGTGTTTCACGAATCCATATATTTCTTTACTGTTATTTTTTAGGATAAAAGAAGAAAGAGAAATGCCACACCTCTCTATAAATAGCTGTCAAGGCCTGTTGACAGTCTATTGAGAAAATGAGATGTGTAGGAGAGTTGCAACTTAAATTATTGCCTGCAGAGCCCTTGGAATCTGCTTTAGGAAGCTCTCTTGATATCTTTAATTAATGACATGGCACACATTCTGTCAAATTTCTCCATATATAAAACATAACTTTCTCTCAAACAACAAGAAAACAATAATGAGTTTTCTTTCTTTCTCTCTTTTTTTGTGTGTGTGCGAGCTTGGAGACAAGCTCGCTATTAACATCTATTTGAATAAAGCACTAATAATGTTAATGAAATTAAATCTTAGAGCAATAAAAGTGAGGCTAAACCCTTGCTTCATTTACATTTTTCTTGACAGGGAGAAGAAAGTTTTATCTTATGTATTTTGTTCATATTTTATACAGTACCTTTTATTTTCATCTTCATTTATTCCTCCTTGACTATAACACAGTTTTAGGGTATAATTTTTTCCAGGTATTCTGTTAAAAGAAGTCAGAATTTCAAGATATGAATGTTATAAAGTAAAAATTTGTTTTTATTGGTCCAGAGACATGCAACACTAATTATTATATACATTAATGTTATATGTAGATAATAAGTTTACCAAATATTTTACCTAGAGACATTAAGATAGCTCCCAGAGACATGTGGTTTGTAAGAGTAATTACAATTTTTTTTTGTAATTCACAATTAAACCTTTGTGAAGTGTATTGGGACAGTTAGACCCATCCCTTGTGATGGAAGATAAAGTGCATGGGACCAGCAGTCCAATCAATTTAATTAATCCAGGGCATTCTCATCTTTGTACAAACTGGAGGAAGAAAACAATCTGGTCTTTGCTCTTCTCTCTTTACAAATTTCTTCCATCGATAGCCTGCAAAATTATAGGAAATAGTTGAAAAAATTGGACCCCTCGTTAAATTGTTTTTCCTTTTGTTCTTGATTTATTCCTAACATATTTTTTGCTAAAACATGAGACATAAGGAAGCTTGATCCTGGCTTTGTCATTTAAACCCACAACATTTCCTTTGTCTTAATTCCACATCGTTAGCAATGACTAAGTAGTTCAAATCTTTGAGGCAAAGTTGGGTAATGTCTGAGGTTCGCTCGAAAGGACACCTTGTTGAACTCTGAATGCATCATTCATTTATGAATCGTTCTGGCCCTTAAGGAGTTTTTTTGGTGAACATCATGACATTCATTATGAGTGTGATAGTAGAATAATGGTCTACTGACAATATCCATATCTTATTTCCTGTAACCTATAAATCTATTACATTGTCTGACAAAGGGGAATTATATTTAAAGATGAAATTAAGGCTGATGATCAGCTGACTTTAAAACAGTGAAGTTATCCTGAATTCTTAAGACATACCCAATGTAACAACAAAGTTCTTTAAAAGGAGAAAGGCAGAAGACAGCCCAAGAGATGGCATCCTGAGAAGACTGGGCCCAACATCATTAGCTTTGAAAAACAAAGGGGACCAGAAGCCCAGAAATGTGATTAGTCTCGAGAAGCTGGAAAAGATAGTTTTGCTCCTAGACTCTCCAGAAAGGAATGCTGCTCTGTTGACACTTTGATTTTAGCCCTAGGATTCCTACATCAATGTTCAGAACTACAGAAATATAAATTAATAACTTTCTGCTGTTTAAATCTATAAGTTTGTGGTCATTTTTTATATCAGCAATTTAAAACTAACACACTGGTTATATTAAAATATGTTTTATTTTCTTTAGAAATTATCTGGCTAAATTTGGTAGTTTTTCTTGAAGGGTTTGTGGACTTAAATATCAGAGTATTACTGCTAAGTTGGGATATCATAGCTGTTAGCTGTCAGGCTGTGAACTCTGGAGTCAGGTGGATGGTCTGCCTTTAAACACTAGATCCTTCACTTACGAGCAGTAGGAGTTTGCTGCCTTATATTTCCTTAGTTGCTGTAGCCATGACAGATGCTAGTACATGCTATGGTGCCCACCAATTTTTTCTCTGAATTTCTTCTCTAGCTGCTGGAAGTGTGAGTTTCTGAAGCTCATATCAGGCTTTTCTAGGGAACTCTTTTCGTCTGAAGGGAGCTGCCACTCCTAAAAATGCCTGTGTGGTTATGACCCTGCCTAGGATATGTTTGATGGCAGCCAGCAGCCAATGACAAACCGATAGGTGCTATAAGAACCCGATCTCCTTCTTCAGTAGGACAAACACTGCATGTAGCGTGTACTTAGGAGAAGCACTGCAAATGAGGACTGTGATTATAAGGCAGGTGATCTTGAAGCAAAGGATCATGTTTTTCTTAGCAAAAAATCAGAACAATTAATCGAAGTATGTACTTAAACTATTGACAGAGTTTTGCCATCTTCATGCATGGCAGCTTGTTTAGGCCAGCAGTGAGGAGGCCTGTCAAGTGAGTTAAATGCATTTTTCACTGCTTGTTGAGAACTGAATATTTTTCTTTGAAAGAAATGGTCAAAACCTTGGAAGAAGTGGTAGTCAATTGGTGTACCATAGATGACAAAGCTGCCAAGAGCAGCCTCTGTGGTTTGAGCGATGTTGTTTGTGTGACATGTGGTTGAGCTTTGTCTTGCAAGACGATTAGCCTTCTCTACTGATGAACCTTGGCTATTTAGTCACAAACATCATCATTTCATCCAACTGGTTGCAGCAGACATCTGCTGTAATATATTAATCAGGTTTCATGAAGCTGTAGTGCAGGGGTTCTCAACCTGTGGGTCGTGACTCCTTTTTAACAATGAAAATACATTGCGGCATTAGGAAGGTTGAGAACCACTGCTGTCGTGGATAATACCAGCACTAAACCACCAGCTGCTATTAACTGTTTTTGATGAGTATTTGGTTTTGGACTGTATTTCACACTTCATCTTTATTCAACTATTGTACTGAATGTTTTTGATACTGTCGAAAAAAATCCATTTTTCATCTCATGTAACAACATGGTACAGAAATGTTTTGTCTTTATGTAGTGACAGAGAAGAAAGCCAAGCTTCCATACGACTTCTCTTCTGACACTTGTTTACTTCATGCAGAACCCAACTATCCAGGCTCTTTACCTTGCTGATTTCTTTCAAATGGTGCAGTATTGTTAACCATAACATCAAATCTTGCTGCTAATTCACATGTAGGTTGAGGTGGATTCCCTTTCAGCTCATCACTCCCCACCTTGGTCTGATGTTGCCCACGTGGCTCACTTTCAAGATTAAAATCAACCATACGGAACTTCTCAGACCACATGTATTCATTAGCCACATCCTTCTCAATCAATTCATTGATATTTTGAGCTGTCTACACAACATTGGTTTCAGGATGAAACTCATATTTGAAAATACTACATAACATGAATTTTTGACTTATCCATAGTTTCACAAAAATTGCTCTAGAAAAACTGAAAGATAAACACAAGCCAAACCATGAATTTGAAGGAAAGAAGATGTCCCTTCACAATAAAAATAAAACAAGAAGTGTCCAAGTGAAATGTCAGTAGAATCAACTATCAAATTTAGTAGTTCTATAAATCAGACCTTTCATACTTAACAACCTAATAAAAGAATGTATTTGCTTGTACTTTTAGAAAGATGGAATACATGAATTTTTCTGCTAAGTGTAACTAAAAATCATGGTTATTTCATCTAAAACAGATATAAGAAGAATGAAACGTGAAGAAATTCTGGGACCCAAGGAGAAACATCAGAACATTTTGTGTGTTCTTTTCTTTTCTCTCTCTCCTTTTTCCTTCCTGCCTCAGATATCTCACAGTTTTATCTGAAAGCCATCAAATCAGAATCATCAACAGTGGCCTGTTATAAAAAGCTCTAACAAAAGCCACCTCTCTTTAGTCCAAGGGTCAGGACAGTGGCAGCCTAACAAGACAAACACATCTTTTAGCTATTAACCATTTTATGCCAACCACATATGACAGGAAAAAAACAATTGGCTCTACCACCACCCACACCAGTGAAGGCTAAATGAAAAGCCTAGACTTCTGTTCTGTCCAGTCTTTAATGAAGCACCCCAACACCTTACCAAAAGAGTATCAGATTATATTAGATAGGAATCAGAGACTTTCACACAGGCAGTAACAACCTACTTCCCTTGGCCCTATGCTAAGAGGAAACTAAGTAGGGAGTCTGGAAACCCAGCCCAATCTCAGTGACAAGGAATCTCTTCTTCTCCCCACTAAAGTGGTATCAGAGAAGGCTCAGGGGAAAGCAAGGATGTTCACCATGCCCATGCCTGGGGATATCAAGCTGCACCCCCCCCTTTTGTGTTTGTGGAGAGTGGTATCAGAGGAGGCCTAGTGGATGATCTGGCGCTTCTACTCCTCCCCAGCCATAAGGAAAAGCCCTATTTCTGTCCATTTGTCTGCTACCACAAAATACCTTAGAATGGGTAATTTATAAACCATAGAAATTTATTCCACATGATTCTGTAGTCTGGGAAGTTTAAGATCAAGTTATGAGCAGATTCAGAGTCTGGTGAGGGTCTGTTCATCATGGATGATCCACCTGTGTGGCCTTTTATGGTGACAGGTGTGAGGGCACCTTTTAGGGGCAGGAATATTGCAACTGTGAATAATGTAAACAGGAAAGAAACTTTTAGAGATCTTATTCATCACTGCCATTGTCTAGAAACAGTTAATGGCAATTTAGGGGTTCTCAGGAATAAAACCTTGGAGTAGAAGCCTTGTTTTAAGAAGAAAGCATAGAACAAAGATCTAAGGAATGTTCCCCTGAAAGCCACTTCTTTTTTAGGGTCTGAATGCTCATGTCTGGGAATTAAAGATTAGATGCAGGAGTGGCTACTCTCACTTTTGTATTTAATAATTCAATTGTGAACATTTTGCTGCTTCTTCCTCAATACTTTGGGTCTCTAAGTTATTGGGTTACACAAAGGATTATTTTGGCTACATGACACAAGTATTACTTTTTTAGAACTAACAATAGAGATTCCACTTGTCATTTAATGAACAAGTAATAAGGAAGTGACTATATTCTCTAGATAGATTAAATTAAAATGAAATATACTTGAAGGACTCAAATTAAGGCTGGTACTCAGTTCTCCCAGTGATTCAGGGCCTTCAACAGAGAAAGTTTGCTTCATCTCAGTAAAAATCTTGACCAGCTGAAAAGCCAGCCAAAGAAGAAAAAATAGAATATGGAAATAAAAGACGAAAGTGAAAAATAAAATCTGTGGCCTCTGACCAGTTACAGAAACAACTGTAGTACCTATCAACACTTTCTCTTTGCACATTATGTACCTTTTTACAGATCAGGTGTTACATTTCTGTCCTTTTTACCTATTAATTTAAATAATAATACACTTTAAATAAAGTTGTTCCTAGTTAAACTTTGTGATTTTTGTCTTTATCTAGATGTAATTGTAACTAATGTGAAGGAATTAACATTTCCAGAGAATTCATGGACTAGAAACAGTTTTGGAAGAGGGCATCTTTGTCTGGAGTCTGATTGCTTTCTTTTATCCAAAAATCTGATATGGTTCTTAATGTAATTACACAGATTAGACATAGGTAGGAAGACGTATAAGGATATTACGAGTGTAGAGTGTGCTGGGAATCATTTGTTTTCTTTCATGTCCACAGTAATACTCCTATACTTTGTTCTCTCCTGCCAAGTAGAAAGTCTGCAAACTACATTTCCCAGATCTCCTTGACAGCTGGTTTCCTGCTCAGTTGGGTTAAAGACAGGCAGAAAAAGAAGGACAATGCCACTTTTCATTGATCCCTGCTTACCTTCTGTCAGTGATGCTATAGCAAAGACATGGCAATGACATTAGCAACAGCAGTAGCAGCAGTGGCGACAGTCATAATGGCAGTGTAGTGATGTTGAGAACACCTTGGTGGAGGGGTGTTGGCAATTGAGAAAGCTTCTGGATTCTTTCTTAGGTGCTTATATCTCTATAGACCTGGCTTGGTGGAACAGTAAGCTCAGACTTTGACTAGTACTATTCTTTTCGTTTCTTCCCAGGAATGTGAAACCTTCTGTAAGAACTAATTTCTCTGTAATGTTACCTAATCACTTCTTGCCTCCAACTATTTCGAACTTTCCATAAAACAAAAACTAAAAAAAAAAAAAAACCTCACACAACTTTTAACTCAATTCTGATTATTAAACTTATCCTCTATTTGGCATAACTGGAGCTGTGTCATTTTTCCTGTTTGCTGACTTTAAGTACATACCAGAGAGAGAAAGCCTTGTGTTACATGCAGCTGAGAACAGGTGATGCCAGCACCGTTAACATTAGCAAAGATCTATAAATACTCAACATGCAGATTATCAAAGCTTTCATAAAACCACAAGGAATATTATACAGCTATCAAACAAATAAGTATATCTAAATGCAGCAGCAGGAATGAGTGCCAGGAGTGTGGTTTATGTAGCACCATTAAATTCACATATTATAAAACTTACTGTTTTATAGTATACATTTCAGTGTTTTTTAGTATAGTCACAGGGTGGTACACTCATCAGTGCGATCTAATTTTATAACATTAATATCACCCTCCCTCAAATAAATTCTATACCCTTTAGTTGTTACTCCTGATTCCACAGCCTACCTCCAGCTCTAGGCAAATGCTAATCTACTTTTAACTTAAATGGATTTGGGACATTTTATATGAATCTAATTGTATATCAGGTTTTCTTTTGTGATTAGCTTTTTTCCACTTATAATAACGTTTTCCATGTTTATCTATTTTGTTGCATGTATCTGCACAGCCTTCCTTTTTTTGCCAAGTATCAATATGTTGCTTTTGCTTATCCATTTATCAGTTGATGGATCATTGGTTTGTTTATTTCCTCTTTTTGGCTGTAACGAATAATGCTTCTGTGAACTCTCACGTATAAGTTTTAGTGAGGAAGAATAGTTTCATTTCTTTTGGGCATATAGTGACATTGCTGAGTCATATGTCTGTATTTAACTCTGTATTTCGACAAACTTGTTTCAAGTGACTATGCTGAGTCATGGGAACTCTATATTTAACATTTGGAAAACTGACAAACTTGTTTCCTTAATGTGCCATTTTATAATGATTAAAAGATTTCTAATTTCTCCACATCCTTGCCCATATTTGACTGCCTTTTTTGATTTTAGCCATACTGGGGGTTGTGAATTATGATTTTGGTTTGCATTACTCTACTGACTAATAATGTAAAGTTAAGTGTTATGCTTTTTCATCCATTCAACCAGTTGGTCTTTTAAGTGAAACTATGCTCATTCAGTGTTAGTACTGATGCGTGGGGTACTATTCTGTTCATCATGTTGGATGATACAGTGTTTGCTTTGCCTCTTGTGCTATTGTTTCATAAGAGCTGTGAGCTTTCCTTGCATGAGTTATACATGGGTGCATATCTCTTGCACTTTTTTCATGTATAGTGAGTGTACTTGCAAACATTTACTGATGAGAAGGTCTAACAGTGCCAGATTCCCTTAGTGTTTACTTGTCTGGAAAAGTTTTTATTTTTTCATCTATAAAATATAGTTTTGCAAGATATACTATTCCTGGTTGGGGGTTGTTCTGCTTAATACAACTAAAAATGGGGCCTCAAAACTTCTTGTCTTGCATGGTCTCTGCTGAGAAGTCTGCTGTCAACCAGACGGGTTTTCCTTTGTGGGTTACTTGTTACTTTTGTCTTGCAGCTTATAGAATTTTCTTTTTCATTTTGACTTTAGCCAGGATGACTATGCATCTTGGAGATGTCCTATCTTCTATGAATCTTCTTGGTGTTCAATGATCATCTTGTATCTGGATATCCGAATTTCTGGTGATACAAGGGAATCTTTTTTCTCAATAATACCCTGGAAAAGGTCTTCTTTGCTTTTTGTTTTTTATTCTTTGCCCTCAGAGACACTGATAATTGTCATATTGGTTCACTTTTAATAGCCCTATATTTGTCTGAGTGATTGTTCTCTTTATTCTTTTTTCTGTATCTTTAACTGGATGAGTTAGTTCAAAGTCTTGTGTTTAAACTCTGAGATTCTTCTGCTGGGTCTAGCCTGTTGTCAAAGCTTTCTGCTGCATTTTGAAATCCCCTAAATGACTTTTGTTTAAGACCTGTTGTATCTTTTCTTATGTTTTCTATCTCTTTAGGAACTTTTTCCATTTTATTACAGTTTATGTCCTGAAATATTCCTTTGGCTCTTTTGTGTTTATTTTTTACTCCCTCTTTGATTCCATTCATCTTGTTTGCCATCCATATTCTGAATTCCATCTCTGACATTTTGACAAATTCCTTTAAATTTGCGTCAATTGCTGAAGAACTATTATGAGCCTTTGGGGATGTTGAAACAACTTTTTTTCCCCTCCCATATTGCCAGAATTCTTATTTTAAATCCTTCTAATCTGAAATGCCTTCTCTCAGCTCAAGACAGATAAGCTTGCAGTGCACCTTATCTTTGTGGGGAGCTCCTCTACTTAGTGTGGAGAAAGAAAGAGCCCTGGATGGTGCAACTGTCTCCTACTCTAGAGGATTGGTCTAGCACAAGAGGGACAGATACTCTGTGAGCATTTAACACTGCTGCTGTCTTGTGCCTCTGGTCTCACCATTCCCTGGGGCTGTCACTGGTTGTCTGCACATTGGCTGTTGGTCCATACTGGTTGTAGTGCTGCCTCACTTATAGTTGTGGTTTACTGGTTTTGCTGGCTTGCACCAGCCTGAACACAGCTCCATCCTTACTGGTTTAGATCTGTGGGTGATGGCATTTGTCAGCCAATGCAGCCTGAGCATAGCTCCACCCACGATGACAAGGGTAAGGATTCTTGGCCCATCCAGGTCTCTCAGCAGCAGTGGAAGTGTGTGGGTCACATTCATGAGATTCATGAGAGATTGTGTCTTCCCCTCCCTTCCCCCAAGTCTGGCAAGGGTAATGGGGAGACAGTAAGAAGAGATCTGACCCCAGGGTAGAGGCAGTCTCCTGGGTCTCGGATTTTAAAATAGCACCAGTTGCAGTGTGTAGAGTTCACAATCCAGCAGGTGAAGACTGCCCTCTCTCCAGCGCAATGACACTGTACAGTCTCAGAGAACTCCTCTGTTTATCAGTTCTACAGCCTGCTGCAGTGCAGGGCCCCACCCATAACTCAGTTGGTAATGATTATGGGATGTGGGTTTCCCTCTGTAATTCTCATAAATTTGGGATGTTACTTACATTTTCATGTATATAAAATTATTTACTCATTTTACTTGTGATTTCTTCTTTGACCCTTTCATTGTTTAAAAATATGTTGTTGAATATCCACATACTTGTAAACTTAGCAAATTTTCCACTGCTACTAATTTCTAATTAGGCTGTTGATCTTGGAAAATATTCCTTTTGTCATTAAAAAGTAGTATATATTCTGATGTTACTTAGTAGATTCATCAATTGATGTCTTATAGGATTAAAAGTTTTACAGTGTTTTTTTTTATGTCTTTACTTTATTTCATATTATATCTGATTTTTCTATCTGTTATTGAATGTGGGGTATTGAGTTTCTAGTTGCTATTGTTTTATGCCATATGTCTCATTTCAATTCTGTGAGTTTTGCTTCTTGTACTTTGGGAGTATTTTGATACCAAAAGTTCTGTATATGTGTATTATTGTAAACCTTCTATGGAATTTTTTTAAATTAATAAATGACATTCGTTGACTCTAGTAGCAATCTTTTTCTCAAACTCTATTTGGTCAGATTTTTGTTGTTGCTGTTATTGTTTGCATGGTACCTATTTTTACATTTTTTGCTTACAATGGTTTCTTTGAGTATAAAGTCTGTTTCATACAAACAGTATGTATCTGGATTATGTTTTTGTTTCTTAAAACCATTCTTTAATCTCTGCCTTAAATTGAAATATTTAACCAATTTATATTCAATGTAATTACTGATAAATATTAAATGGGAAAATATATATTTTACTTTGTTTTCTATATGTCATGTATTTTCTGTTTATTTCTAAGTCATAATCTTTTTTCTTAGAAAAGATAGAGGGTGATATAAATTTTAATTACCTTGCCGTTTGTCTTACTATATTTAACATTATACCAAATTAATTCCAAGAGTATGTAAATAGACTATAATAACTTTGCATCAATTTTGCTCCATTACTTTTCCTCTCCTTTGGATATTAATATCAAATTACATCTTAATAAATTATAGGCCTAAGACAATCAGTGCTTTATCTTGTTGCCTTTCAAATAAAGGGGAAGTTTAGATTTCCTATATCATTCAAGGAAAACAAGAACATAAGATGAAATAGAATAGGGTTCAGTGCCTGTGACTCAAGCGGCTAAGGTTCCAGCCACATACACCTGAGCTGGAGTGTTCGAATCCAGCTCAGGCCCGCCAAACAACAAAGATGGCTGCAACCAAAAAATAGCCAGGCATTGTGGCAGGAGCCTGTAGTCCCAGGTACTTGGGAGGCGGAAGTGGGAGAATCACTTGAGCCTAGGAATTGGAGATTGCTGTGAGCTGAGATGCCAGAGCACTCTACCCAGGGCAACAGCTTGAGGCTCTGTCTCAAATAAATAAATAAATAAATAAAATAGAAAAAAGTCATGAATAAAAATATACTTATTCGATCTTTTATATTTCTATTTTCTTACCTTCATTAATGCTTTTAATTTTTTATGTTAATTCATCTACTGTCCAATGTTTTTTAATTTCAGTCTAAAAGCCCACTTTTAATATTTGTTATAGATCAAGTCTGCTTCTTATTGTGTACTTCCACAGTAAAAAATAAATAAATGTAGGAACATTTAATTAAATCTCCATTTCTTTTGAAGGAAAATTTTGCTATATATAAAATTCTTAGTGGATATATTCCTTTCAGCATTATGAATGATAATTTTACTATCCTCCAGCCTTTATGATTTCTCATGAGAAATTAGCTGCTGATATTATTTGGAGAATCACTGTACACAGTAAATAATTTTTATTTTACTACTCAAGATTTTTTTTCTCTCCTCTTTTTTCATAGTTTTATTACAACGCATCTGAATGTGATCTTTTTCAGGCTATCCTATTTGGAGTGCATTGAACATCTTGTTTGTGTATGTTAATGTTTCTCATCAAATTTTATCATTTATCCTTCTAATATTTTTTCAGCCTCTTCCTCTCTTTCCTCTTCTGTCATCTGAGACTCTGATGGTAAATATATAATATTCTTGATGGTATCTCATTAGTCTCTAAGGCTCTGTCTATCGTTCATCAATCTTTTTTTCTTTCTGTTACTCAGATTGAATAGTCCCTGTTGAATTACATTGATGTTACTTGACTTTTTTTCTGATAGCTCAAATCAGCTGTTGATCATCTCTAGTAATGTTTTTATTTCAGTTATTATACCTTCCAAATCCAGAATTTCTTTTTCTTAATGTAATATATGTAATAATTTCTATCTCTTGATTGATATTTTCTATTTGGTTAGAAATCATTCTCAAACTTGTCTTCAGTTCTTCAGATATATTTTCTTAGTTCGTTGAACATATTAATAACAGGTTTGAAGTCTTTGATATGTTCAGCATCTAGACTTCCTTAATAAGTTTCTATTGGTTTTTTTTTTTTTTTTTGGTGTGTCTGCAGGTCATGTTTTCTTGTTTTGTGTTTATTTTTTCATATGTGTGGAATCTGAAGTTGTAAATTAAGTTGAAAGAACATACATGTTTCCTGTTTTCCGATTCAGGTCTAAAATAGAAATTAAGAAACAATCTGTTAAGGTTTTAAAAGAAATTTATCTTTTCTATTTTTTTTCTGGAAACCTGTTTTATTCTCTAAATGTTGCTAATATAATTGACCTACCCTTTTATGATTACTTATTCTAAATGACACGAACTGCTTAGGAAATCATGATGTTAAAAAGTTAGCCAACTAAGCAATAACACTATAGCACTTGCTTTAGCAAATCTAAATCTGATTTGAAGTGGTCCTAATCTTCATGCATTACCATTCTCTATTCAAAGTCTACTACACTGTAAGCTTAGATTTGTAGCAGATATTTGTGTTGGGTTTGCTTAATCTTACAGGCTCAGGGTGCTTCATTTACAAACTTGGCCTGGGAATTTATTGCAACATAGTGGTTTTAGAAAGGCTAAATTTAGTAAGAAACACTTAAGCCTCTGGACCCCACATCCTGACATTTCTTTATTCTCAATGTGGCTTCAATTCTCTTTACCTTGTTGACATTGGGCAGCTTCATTTCTACTTTTTATTTGACATTGTGCTAAAAGCTTATAGGGTACTCACTGGAGACAAAACGTTAAAAATAATTTAAAACTCATAGAAGGTTATTAGGGTCCTTTTAAAATCAGATTTGAAGACTTACATGAAAGGGTTTTATGAAAGGAAAAATCAATTTTGATATATCTTCCCAGTGGGTGTCAATTGATCCATGGAATTTACAGTGTCTCAGTTGTACAAAAAAATGTTTATATCAACACTATAGTAAGCATTGTTCAACATTAATAGGAGAAAGAAAGCTGTAAAGGACTAAAGGGGTTGGAGAACATTGCAAGACCCATGTGCTGTTATTTCTTTTAATTTTCCACCTCATTAACATCTAAAATGGGGATATGCTGAATGTGCAGAAGTTGTATTCCTTCATTATTAAATACTTCAGCTGCAAGCTACAGTTTTTTATTGTCCTCAGGGGACATGTGTGTGTGTGAGAGAGAGAGAAAGAGAGAGAAAGAGAGAGAAAGAGAGAGAAAGAGAGAGAAAGGTTTAGCTATCTATATAGTTCATTGAAGCCATAATAAAGAGAATAAAACAATTATAGGATGATTTACTGAACATCTGATGACTTTGCATGTGAAGTGCTTTTGTTTAAGAGTAAATTATAACTATATTCCATGATACTTCATTACTAGAAAATTTAATTTCCCATTATATATTGGAAAGTAAGGAAAAAGAGCCCGGGGTATGTGAGGAACGAATTACTTCCAGTTCCACCTCTCTCCCTGGGAGTCCTTTAGATTTCTCAAATCTTAGACACATCGCAAGATAAATATTAGAAAATATTATTTTCAAGGTCATGGTTATGTCCTCTGTTTTTCTCCAACTCTCTATTTTCTCACAGTTTTTTGAAATCTTGTGTCATTTTGTAATAATGAATTTACTTTCTGCCTCACGGGATAAAATGTGAATTCTTAGAGAATAAGCTCTTCAACTTAGTTATCTTTATGTCACAAATACTAATACATGTTACATTTGTTGTTTACTTCAAACTTGCATTAAAATGTATTTTATCATTTTTCTTATGAAATAATTTGTTAGTATTGTTAGTATTTGACAAACGAATGCATGGGTTCACCTGAAAGAGAAAGATCATGTGTCCCTGACATTATGATGTGCTGTGTACATAAGCCTTGCTCGGATTTGTGGATGTGTGCAAAGCTACCCCCTTCTACATAAAATTCTTCTTGTGCACAGTATCTTTTTGTTGGTTTTTCTCTTTAAAATGTTAGTCAGTTAAAATACTTAAACTTCAGTCAGCAAAAAATAAATCACTTAATATTTGGTCAAGAGCTTAAGCTGTTAACATGTGGAAAACTGAGTGTATGTATTATTTTAATCCAAAGTGTGGAAGACATAACAATTTGTAATTGATTGAATTAAAATGATTAGTTTGCTAAAGCAAGCTATTTGACTTCATATTTTGAAGCTGGGAAAAGTTTTCCTCCTATCTCATTACCAATATTAAGAAATCTATCATGTCTTTCATTTTGTACTTCTGTTTATATTAGTCTCCGTCTTGAGTATTTGCTTTCTTCTAGAATGGCTGAGCAAGGGTAAGTCAGGTTGAAGAGCAGGTTAAGTTAGAGAATAGAGGCATATGTATCCCCGTGTGGTTTGTCAGAGCCCTGTGGAGAGAAGGTAGCCCCACTGAAAGGCAGCCAGCCCGGGGCAGGAGAGCCAGAACTAAATAAGAAAAGTCCCCTTTGGAAAAAAGGCAGAGAAGGATGTAAGAGCAAGGAGGATAGGACGATGTCCATGGATAGGACATAGGATGTAAGAGCAAGGAGGATATCCAGCTAGCGTGTATTGCAACAGTCCAAGAGGACTGGAGGAATGTCTTTACAGGAAGCAGAACTGTATGTGGTATCAGAGCTGCCACAGGAAGAGGAGAGTGGGGGGTGTCTGCATGGGACAGCTGCCTGGCAGAGGGGTAGAAGACTGAGCAGGATGAGGATGTTGGGGGCTGTGAAGTGATGGGGACCTGTCTGCCATGGAGTCCCTTAGCCCAAGCGAAGACTGTGTGTGAGAGAGAAGGCCAAGGTATAGTGACAAGATTGTTCACATACAGGGAAATTGAACAAATAAGTAGTTAATGAATAATAGTGAAGCCAGTTTTTTAATTACCAAAGAAGTTATAGATGTGGAAAGAACAGAATTGTCATGAACTCAGTGCTGTTGGGCTGGAAATAAAAGTATGTGAGCAAACTCTGGTTTTTCAATAGATAAAAATATAGAATGGAAGAGAGATGTGCATATCCTTATGGATATATAAAATTCATGCATATACCACATATATATTTTGTGTGCAAGTGTGTTTATCTTCCCTAACTTTGCTTCCTAGCAATAGCCACATTTAGAATATATATCTAATCTACTAAAATGAACTGGTCTTCACTGGAAAAGTAGCTCATTCCAAGGGCTGAGACAGGATAATCAGAGAAGAGCCTGGAGCATTGTGTTGTGTCAGGAAACCAGAAATTGCTCAAAGATCAATAGGGACATACTGAAATGGCAGCAAATGTCACTGGCCAAATCTATAACCATTTAAACACCAAAGTAAATATTGATAAGTACTTATTATGACTGACTTAATAAAATTGGAAAATGAAATCTGAGGCTATATTGAAGTGATTAATCAATTTTTAGGAAGTTTAACAGCATATTGGTTTTCTAAGCTGTGCCATCAATTATTAGAAATACAGCATCTTAAAATAACTTGCATTTATTATTTCACAGTTTCAGATTTGGGCACAGTGTGGTCAGAGCTCTCTCTCTGCAAGGCTAGTATCTCAGGATTCTTTTATAAGAGTGCAATCAAAGGGTTGGCTAGGGCCTGGGTCCTCATCTGGAGGCTTGGACAGTGAAGGTTTTGTTTTCAAATTCACACTGTTGGCAGAATTTGTTTCTTTAGAGAAATTTCTTTTCAAGTCCCGTGCCCACCCTGAGATGGGATCACTTGTTTTTTCTTGCGAATACATTTGAGTTCCCTATGGACTGTGGTTATTAAACCTTTGTCGGAGACAGGGGTGGGGAGTTTTAAAGAGACAACGTGTAATACATTTTTCCCCTTTTTAGGCCCTTACTTCTGTTACACTCGCACTAAATAAGATATTGCAACTTGGCTCGGTGCCCATAGCTCAGTGGGTAGAGTGCTGGCCCCATACCCTGAGGCAGGTGGGTTTGAACCACCCCCAGTCTGCTAAACAACAATGGCAACTGCAACAACAACAAAAAAACATAGCAGGGCATTGTGGCATGTGCCTGTAGTCCCAGCTACTTGGGAGGCTGAGGCAAGAGAATGGCTTAAATCCAAGAGTTTGAGGTTGTTGTGAGCTGTGATGCCATGGCACTCTACCAAGGGTGACATAGTGAGACCCTGTCTCCAAAAAAAAAAGATGTTGTAACTAAGCATTTATTAGAGATTACATAATCAATTATCATTACAAATGTCTAAATATAGCAAGTTTTACGAAAACAGACAAACTTTGAGGCCAAGTGATACAACGGGTTGAGCTTAGGTTGCTTATTTTACCTCCTTGTTAGCATGACCTAGGCATATTTCAACCCAGTTCTGTAGTATCTGGCTTTGGCTGGTTATAAACCATATAATAAAATGTGTGATAATGAGATGACTTGCTTTGCCTCAAATAATGCATTGCTTCCCTTAATCTACAGAATACCAAATACTCTTTAGTTTCAAAATTAAGTCATATATGAACTTACATATAGGTATACATGTGTCTGTGAGCTTAAATGTAAAGATGCTAAATTTTCTCTCTTGCTCCATTATATTCAAATCCTCTAAAACAACACCCATTAAAACAAAAACAATATTTCACTAAGAAGTGATCCAAAAATATCTCACTGCTATTTTATTTCTTATTCTGAGCCAAGAACTCTATGGTATTGTTGGGGAGGCCTAACTCTTCCCCTTCCTCATCCTCTCCCCTCTCCTCTCCTCCTAGAACAAAAGGCATACCTGACCCCACCCCGGGAGTTCCCCTGAAAAGACCCTAGTCTACTAGAACCTTCCAGCAAGCTGTGGAATCGTCCTCACCCTATACGCAGTGTAAAGATAGCCCTCCAGGCTCGGCTCCTGTGGCTCAATTGGCTAAGGCGCCAGCCACATACATCTAAGGTGGCAGGTTTGAATCCCCAGCCTGGGCCCGCCAAACAATAATGATGGCTGCAACCAAAAAATGGCTGGGCGTTGTGGCGGGTGCCTGTGGTCCCAGCTACTTGGGAGGCGGAGGAGATTCGCTTGAGCCCAGGAGTTGGAGGTTGCTATGAGCTGTGATGCCATGGCACTCTACCCAGGGGGATAGCTTGAGTCTCCGTCTCAAAAAATAAAAAAATAAATAAAAATAAAAAAAATAAAGATAGCCCTCCAACCACCCTCGGTACAGATGCCATCTTTGCCCAGGTGGGTCTCTGTCCCTTTTCATTCAACTTGGCCTAAACCTTTCCTGGTCTCATGTCTGGGCCTGCTGCTGGACCCTTTTCAGTTATAATGTACATCCCTAGGGTTATGTTTCTTTTTTTTTTTTTTTTTTTTTGAGACGGAGACTCAAGCTGTAGCCCTGGGTAGAGTGCTATGGCATCACAGCTCACAGCAACCTCAACTCCTGGGTTCAAGCAAGTCTCTTGCCTCAGCCTCCCAAGTAGCTGGGACTACAGGCACCTACCACAATGCCCGGCTATTTTTTTGGTTGCAGCGGTCATTGTTGTTTGGCAGGCCCAGGCTGGATTCGAACCTGCCACCTTAGGCGTACGTGGCTGGCGCCTTAGCCACTTGAGCCACAGGCGCCAAGCCGGGTTATGTTTCATAGATTGTGCTGATAAAGGTACTGGACTGATATCAACAATACATGAGGCTCGGCGCCTGGGGCTCAATCGGCAAAGGCACCAGCCACGTACACCTAAGGTGGCAGGTTCAAATCCCCAGCCCTGGCCCACCAAACAACAATGATGGCTGCAACCAAAAAATGGCCGGGTGTTGTGGCGGGCGCCTGTGGTCCCAGCTACTTGGGAGGTGGAGGCAGGAGACTCGCTTGAGCCCAGGAGCTGGAGGTTGCTATGAGCTGTGATGCCATGGCACTCTACCCAGGGGGATACCTTGAGGCTCTGTCTCAAAAAAAAAACCAAGAACAATACATGAAAAAGTCCCAGATTAGAAAATGTTAAATGCTTACATGCTTAGCTGGGGTTCAGTTCTTAGTGGTGTAGAGCCTCTCCCAGCAAGGGTGTTTCTCAAAATAAAATTTAATGCATAAGTTCCTGGAAATTTATATCAAGAGAGACAAGGAAAGAAAAGATAAGTTATATGAAATTTTACCAAATGCAGGGCTGCTAAAGGAAGTATCTACCTCCAAGGAAACCCTGTAAGCCAGCCTTCTGACAGCCATAAAATTAAGATATTAGATGTAAATATGAATATAGATATTTTACTCAAGAATGAAATAAGTCAAAGGGCAATGCTGAATGCACTCAGGAAATCTTTGTCCAAATAAGAAAACCACTTGATAATGGGAAGATGACTTTTTATGCCACTTCAAATTTTGCATAAGTACAGGCTTCTAGAACATTCGCAAAAATTGTATATCTCTACCCAGATTTTCTAAATCTTGCCTTATTCTTCCCTTTATATGTGTGTGTATATATAAAATACATACATACATGCATTTTTCTGAACTGTTTGAGAGTAAGTTGTAGACACGATGCCTCTTTACTCCTAAATTCTTCAACATGTGTTTCCTAAAAGTAAAAACATTTTCCCACATATCACAGTAAAAGTATGAAAACCTGAAAATTAATGCGTACACAATTATCTCATCTACACACTTATTCAGAATTTACCCATTACCCCAGTAATGTCCTTTACAGGAGAATACTAAATCACGCATCATTGTGTTTTTCTAGTCTCCTTTAATTTAGAACAACTCCATCTGTCTTTCTTTCACAACAGTGACATTTGGAGGAATGCAGGCAGGCTATTTTGTAGAATTATCCATCAATTTTTGTTTGATTGGATTCAGGTTATGGATTTTCCGCAGGAATGCCACAGGAGGGGTAGCATTTCCTTTTCAGTGTGTCTTATCAGTGGGCAAGTGATGGTGATTTGTCTCTGACACCTGGGATCTGAGAACACCACCAGCAAGGCCTTGGAGTTGCTAGGAGATATGCTGGCACTCCCAGCTGGGCCCTGGAGTTCTTCTGTTGAACGTGAACTATTTACCAGAATACCAGTCAAGGTCTGTTTTGTTTGATCAGAGCAATCAGTCAAGGGCACTCTGTGACTCTGTGACAAGCCCATTCATTATCATGTCCGAACATAGACAAAACCATGAACATTGTCATCATCATACAAATGGCTAAACATTCCTCTATCCTGGCTCATATGTATGCCAGTACTTCTTTACCAATTACAGCTCTAGCTTCAATCTAGTCTTACTTCCTTTTATATAAGATTTAATAAGTATTGAACCATAGAGTTACTCTGGCTTCCTGACAGCATTCAATCCAGAACCACTTGCCAAAACACCTGCCCCGCAATTGCCTATTACACAGGTCCAAAGCCCGTAATGAGTCCTTTCTGATACCTTCTTGCTGAGATGCCCCATGATTTTCAATGATGTAGCCATCCAACAATTAGTAAACCCAGCATGTTCAACTGCAAGTGTGTTCCTGGTGGTTTTAGGCAGCAAAACATTGACATTAGTAATCGTATGGTTTACCAATTGGTAAAGTATGCCTACCAGGATTATCCATCATGAAGTTACAATTTTCCTTTTGTAATTAAATATCTTTCTTGTGGGCAATACTTTGAGACCATATAAATATCCCAACACCCTTCCAACTTTCTACCATTAGTTTTATCGTTCATTAATGATACTTAGAATCAGATATTATTATGATGTTGGCCAAATGGTAATTATTTTACTTTAATCATTCCTTTCACAGTAATGAATTAGATTTCTATCATCCGGAAAGGCTTGTATTCTCTCCTACTTATTAATAATGTTGTGGACTTCATTGCATTAATTTATTCAATGGATTATAACCAATTCATATTTTATTTATTTTGATGATCAAATTGTTCCACATCTGTCCTGTGGGAGCTTTCAGACTGGTTCGTGTGTTCCTTTGATTTGTCCTTACCATTCTTTAAATTCTTCTTTACTTGCTGCCACCAAAAAATGTTTCTTTCTCAACCCCAATCCTGTAATCAACCATTTCTCCATATAGCCCTTGTTTCTAAAATCTGGACACTTGTGTTGTTATTGTGGTGTCATGTTGTGTTCACTGCTATTGGGGTATCACAGTGTGTTAATTGTTGGTAGGGCATCATTGCTTCCAGGCCCCCTCAGCAGACATAAGTAGGAAATAGCTTTATATATGTATATATACACACATACAAACATGCACACATACACATGTACACTTATGCCATGCTCTTTCCATGTTTATCTCTCTATATTAAAAATCATGAGTTAGCTCGGCACCTGTGGCTCAAGTGGCTAAGGCACCAGCCACATACACTTAAGGTGGCGGGTTCGAATCCCCAGCCTGGGCCCACCAAACAACAATGATGGCTACAACCAAAAAATGGCCGGGCGTTGTGGCGGGTGCCTGTAGTCCCAGCTACTTGGGAGGCGGAGGCAGGAGACTCGCTTGAGCCCAGGAGTTGGAGGTTGCTGTGAGCT
>CAUYQV010111746.1:0-28297 GCA_963574575.1 Galagoides demidoff
GGCAGAATCCATTAGCAAATAAGGTAATTATGAGAGGCCTACTTTCTGCTGAAATCTGGTAATAAGAGATTTGGAAGGTTATTTTTTCCTAAGAGCTCCATGGTCAGAAGTCAGATTAATTAAAAGCTGATTTTAATCAGGGTCTATAGTACTTGAACATGTGAAAGGCTGGGAGGTAGAGCATACACATTTAAAAATCAAGGATCCCACTTTTACACTGAATCCTGGGTACCCCCCCAAAGGGAAACGCCACAGGACTGTGATGCACAAGGTTTCTACAGTGTACCTCACACAGAGACACTCCTCCAAGGCTTGTGGGCAACCCAACACCATCAGCCCATTCTGCCACCAGCCTGTCTCCCCAGAAGTTCAGTCCCTCAGTGGGGAGTGTTCCCATAGCCCCTAAGTCTCCAAACCATGATTTTTCTTTTTTTTACTTTTTTCTTTCTTTTAAGATAGCCACAGAAGTAGTGATGTGGTTTTGTTTTATTTAAACACACAAAGAAATCAGCAAGCACTTGTTCCACAGCCACCAGCCACCTCCTACACTTCAGGTCTCACCAGTGACACCGGCCTACACTCACACAAAGGTCAATTTCATTCTCACAGTACACAGAAATCTCTGATAGTCTCCAAAGCAAAAGATACCAGGTAACTCAATTCAAAAGAAAACAGCTTGGACCCAAGAAGAATCTGCCTGTTACAGTTGGGGCTCCACAATGAAGACAGAAGACCCCAACAAGGGGGGTATGCGATGCCTTTTTTTGTTATTCAAGGGGTCTCAGACCAGCCCTCCAGGGCTGCTAAAAGTCTCTCGATTTTTTTCATACTACATTGAAGATGGCAAGAGGAAAGAGGCCCATAAGCAGGAGGTAATGGGAAAACAGTTCTCAGAGAAACAAATTCGGCGAGATTTTAAGCTTTCTAAAAGGCAAATGAAGTTTTACATTTTTCTCAGCAAAAATCATGCCAACAAAAAAGGAAGCAAACATAGGAAATAAATATATTTTAAAAGAGGTTTCAGTAAACTGATAAAACAATTCCAGAAATAGGAGCCAAACAAGAATAAGCAGAAAGGGCTTTCAATTATCAAAAAAAAATCAGTGTCTGAAAATCAACTTTTAATTAAACTGACTTCTGACCATGGAGCTCTTAGAAAAAAAAACCTTCCAAATCTCTTATTACCAGATTTCAGCAAAAAGTAGGCCTCCCATTTAATTTGTCTGGTTCTAAAGCCTGATTTTTACTAATTATGTAAGCAAATATATTAATTTATGAATTACAAAAGACTGCTATTTTGAGTTATTTTGATTTTGGGTCATCTCGAGTCATATGTGCCCATTGTCCTAGGTACTGGCCAAATGGAGCTCCATAGGTGTTAGGTAGAAACCCAGCTGGTGTTCCAAGTGGTCTGCCCCTCAAAGGAAAGCAGTTGATGAGCTGTTGCCCATAATTTAAGAAATTTCTTTCCAAAAGCATCCAAAGCTGGAATGGTGTATTAGGTCAAAATATACTAGTTTGTCAGCATCTTACTCAAAAGGGTCAGCAGTGAGTCATGCTTGACTCTTTATATGACTCAGAGTCTCTCATTACCCTGTAGTGGCAGAGTGCTGAACGTCCCTGTGGGTATTCTTTTTGTGGAGAGGCAAAATGAGACCACTGGATGACATGGACAAATGTTCCAACACCTCCATAAAGTCTCTAGTCACCCAGGACCCCCAGTTGGATTTGGAGGAAAAGAGTGTATCTTAACTTGGGGGTGAAAAAAACTCACTTTTGTGCACCTTTTGGTTGGATACTAGCAGTAATTGAAGACAAATGAAAACACAAGTCCAAATTACAAGCAATAGGAAGCAGGTACAATTTTAAAACCACACTATGTAATTTTAAGCATACCTCACCTCAGCCCTCAAAGAGTGAAACCTCTGGTGTTCGACTGCCAGTACCATAACCCAAACCTCACGACATTAGGTAGAGGCAGAGACAGCAGAAGTTGTTGACCCAAATTTTCTATCCAGAGACAGACATAGAAGTCTTTTCTCTTAAAGGAAAGAGAGGGCTTGATCAATAGCCCAAATAAATTCTAGATCTCAGATAAAAGGAGGGAGGTCTCAATTCAGGAGAATTTGCCCTTTGTACCCAAGGGGAAACCTCTGGAGTCTAAAGAACATGATAGGTTTGTGCTGGTACCAAGCACCAAGTCTGAGAAGGGATGCCTGATAGTCAGGATGCATCACTCTGAAATGTTTACCTGAAGTAAAAATCTGAGACAAAACTAATATACGTAGAGAGTTTATTTAGGCCAAGTTTAAGGAATGCAGCCTGGGAGACATGGATTCCAGTTGTCCTGAATATGTATATACTCCTGTTCTGGGTAGCAGCAGTTATAAGGAACTGTGCCTAAATTGACACACACTATTGATTGGCTGTACCTTGTTCTTTGTATCACAAATTCCAGGAACATGAAGATAATGAATGAGGGTCACATTGTGCAATTTGTGGGAACATTTTAGGTAATTTATCAGCTAGGCTAGAGACTACAAGGAAGAAAATAAAACAAAACAAAATACCTTTGAACAACTCCAGACATGGATCCTGGGGGTGGGGCCGTGAATGAACCCTCAGGCCTAATAAATTTGCATACCTAACATTCTTCAGACTGCTCTGAAGACTTTCTCAATAATAATAAATAATTATAAAATATAATAATGATAACAATATACTGTGATAAAAATTATGTGACTCTCCCAAAATACCGTATTGTACAGAGAGGGTCAGACCAGCGCCATTTTTTGGTTTACTGCACAAGTTGTTAAGCCGTTGATTAAGCCATCTTAAGCAACAGCTGCCATTTTAGGTAATAAGTTTCAGTTTCCTTGAAATTCAAGTATTCCCCTTAATCACGCGGCCCCGGCTATCCAATCAGAATGTACCACCTAGTTGGGCCACTACATAGTCACTGAGCAATCCTCCACCCCTCAGCCCATACCAATCCAAATCCTACCTGTACCATAGAAACCCCTAACCACCAATCAAAAGTGTACTCATACCCAACCCCGCCCTTCTTGCTTTCTGTACCCTATAAAAACCTTCCACACCCCAGGTTCGGGGCTCTTCCTTGGTGTGTACACCAGGAGAGTCCAGGCCCAGCTTGGCCCGGGCTTGAATAAAGCTCACCTCATGCTTTTACATCGGAGTATGTCTCGGACTGTCTCTTTGGGGGGGGGGGGGTCCCAGGAAATTCCCGGCACAACAGTACTCTACTCACCTTTTTTCTTGCAATAATGTCAGATAATAAAATTCCTACTCCATGAAGGGAGGTGAATAACATGGGCAAAATTAATTACAGAAGTAAAACATTGACAAGATTTAAATTGTACATGGCTCTGAGTAGCACCCAGTACCTGAATTCCCCCTCCCCCCACTGCCGCCACCCCAGGCCTGTATATATGTAGTAGCCTACTCAGTTAGATGTTATCTCAGCTATCAAATCAACTGACACGTTATCACAGTGCTGTGTTCAAGTAACCCTTAGTTTACTTACTAATGACCCCAAAGCACAAGAGTAATGATGTAACATTTTCAGGCTGAAGTTGAGTGTGGATAACCAAACGTTGGAAAAAATACCATGAATCATGGAGGGACTGCTGTTCTGCAGACTTGGGGGAGGGTGTGGTTGAGAGAGGATGAAGGTGTAAGAAAAGAAAATCCTCACCTTTCACAGAGTAAGTGTAAAGATGAAACCTAAATGGATAAGAATGTAACAATACATGAACATTGCTGAGAAACAAAGAGAGAGATGTATAAATATTAGCAAAAAAAAAAAGCAAGCTAAAAAGGTATAAATGTATAATTGCCTTTGAGAAGATCAGTGACAATTTAACATTCTATTGTACAGGCCAAGAAAAAACCTTCCCTTTGTCCTCTGAAGGTTCACTAAAAATGAGCTAAGGAAAGGCACAGTAATAGGAGAAAGGCATACGAATATGTTAATGTTCATGGGAATCATACAAAATACAAAAACTCAAAGAAGTGGCCAGATGGTTGATGCTTCTAACCTGTCTTGAGGTTACAGAAAGAATAGGGGCTCAGGGTACAGGCAAACACAGGCGATGCTGGCAAAACAGGTTATGGGAGGGAGAGTGGTAGGGGCCTGGCCAGCACAGGGGTCTTGCTATGTAGATGAAACTTCACAGGTAGCAGCCTGTGAAGAGAGAACTGGAGGGGAATGTTTCTTTCAGACTTTTAAAGACTCTCGGTTACATCTTTTCCTAAATCTGGGTGAGGGAGGGTCTCAGAGAAAGTCAGGCTGTGTCTTTGCAGATTTTCTGAACATGTCTGCAGGTGCAAACCAATGTCCCCCATAAAAGGCAGCTTTGCAGGGCTCCTTCCTCCTGCAGGCCATCTGAATAGCCATCTCAAAACATAGCCAGGAAGTCTATTTGGGGATGAGATATTTTGGTTTCCTTCCCTACTGTGAACTAAAAATAAAATCCTAAAGCCCCACTTGACTGAACGGAACCCCCTCAACCAAGGGGACCCCACAGAAACCTTAAAACTGAGTTCCCAGTTTTGATGGGATGGGAGATTGGACCATCCTCAGGCTTTACTTGCTAAGGGCTAGACCAGCAATCTTTCCTGATTAAAAAAAAAAAAACACAAACCAGCCATAAAGTGATGTTTAACCCTCTACAGAACATGTGCTGAGATGATGCCATGTCCTTGTTCCACTCTTTTGACAGACAGCTGCCATTTTTAAACATGGACCCTGTGAAAGGATAAAAAGCCCCATTGCCTCTTTTCAAAAATATTCTTGACTCTCCTATAGGTTGTTAAATATGTGTATTTAGCCGCCCCACTCAGTACAAAATCCTGTTCCCTTAGTTTCCTCCTTAAAACATGTGTTCCTGGCTTGTGGCCAGGTTCCCTATTCCCCAACCTGCACAATGGCCACAACAGGCTGAAAACTTCCTGAGAAATAAAGCATTCCTTTTCCAAATTATAAACCTCATTATTTTTTTTAATTTCACTTAACACTATAACACCCATGAGGCCACAACCATAATCAAGATTTAAACAAAACTATCTATCGCCCCCAAAAGTTGCTCCCACCTGGCCCCTGGCCCCAGGCAATTACTGATCTGCTTTGTGTCACTGTAAATTACTTTGTGGTTTTGAAGATTGTATAAAAAAAATTAAACCTACAGCAAGCATTCTTTTCATTCTGGCTTCTCTGGCTCAGCTTAAGTCTTTGTTTTTGCAGTGAAAACATTTAAGATCTACTCCCCTAAAAATTTCGAGTATGAAATGCATTATCATTACAGTCTCCGCACTGCACATCAGAACGTATTCAACCTACGTAACTGAAACTTTGTACTCTTTGACAAACATCTTCCCATTTCCTGGCAACACCATGCTAGTCCCTGGTCTTGTGAGTTAAGCTTTGTTAGATTCCATGTATAAGGAAGATCATTCAGTATGTGTCTTTCTGTGCCTAGTGTATTTCACTCAACACCATGTCCTCCAAGTTCATCCTTTTTTTTTTTTTGCAAATGACAGGATTTCCTTTTTAAAGATTAATATTTCGTTACAGTATATATGGTACATTTACTTTATTCATTTGTCTGCTGATAGACACTTAGGTTGATTCTGTATGTTGGCTATTGTAAAAAATACTGCAAAACTGCAATGAATACAGGACTAAAGATACTGATTTTATTTCCTTTGGATATATAACTAGAAATGGGATTGGTGGATCACATGTTAGTTTTATTTTTAATTTTATGGGGAATTTCTGTATTGTTCTTCATAATGGTCATACCAATTTACATTCCCATTAACAGTGTAAAAGCATTCTCTTTTCTCTAAATCCTCACCAGTGCTTTTCATCTTTTGCTGTTGTTTCTATTATTAATGACAATGAGATGTGAAGTGGTATCTCATTGTGGTTTTGAATCACATTTCCCTGATAATTAGTGATACTGAGCACCTTTTCATATACCTGTTGGCCATTCACAATGTCTCCTTCTGGGGGGAAATGTGTATTTAAGTCCTTTGTCCATTTTTTAATTAGGTTATTGTCTTACTATTGAGTAGTTTGAGTTCCTTACATATCTTGAATATTGAGTCCTCATTAGATGGATGGTTTGTAAATATTTCCTCCCCCATTCTGTAAGTTGTTGCTTCACCCTGTTGATTTGTTTCTTTTCTATATGGAAGCTTTTTAGTTTGATGCAATCCCATTTCCCTATTTTTGCTTTTGTTGCCTGGGCTTTGGGGGTCATAACCAAAAAACCAGTGTTCAGACCTATGTCAAGAAGATTTTTCCGATAGTATTTCTATGGTTTCAGGTCTTATGCGTAAGTCTTTAATTCATTTTGCATTGATTTTTGTATATGGTGTGAGATAAGGGTCTAATTTTATTCTTTTGCATGCGGGTATCCAGTTTTTCTGATACTAAACAGTTCAAAAAGACTATTCTTTCTCCATTGTGTGTTCTTGGAGACCTTGTGGAAGATCATTTTGCTGTAAATACATGGACTTATTTCTGTTTTCTATTCTGTCTGTTTTTATGTCAGTATCATACTGTTTTGATTACTATAGCTCTGCAATAGACTTTTAAATTGGGAAATGTGATGCCTACAACTTTGTTCTTTTTGCTAAGATTGCTTTACTTTTTCTGGATCATGTGAATAAGATGTTTGACAAACATCTTCCCATTTCCTCCCTCACCTAGTTCCTGGCAACACCATGGTAGCCCTGGTCTGGGGAGTTAAGAATTTCAGGATTATTTTTTTCTATTTGTATGAATAACACCATTAGAATTTTAATAAGGATTGCATTGAACATATAGATCGTTTTGAGTAGTTTTGTACTGGGCAGCAATATTTTTTTGAGTAGTTTCAACAATAATTCTTCCAATCCATGAACATAGGATATCTTTTCATTTTTTTGTCTTTTCCAACGTCTTTCACTTATATTTTGTTTTCAGTGTAAACATAATCATTTTAGAATTAATCCATACTGATGTGTGGATTAATCCATACTACAGCAGGGCTATAGTTGTCTTCAATTAATCCATACTGCTGTGTGTATCAATAGTTCATTCTTTCAGATTTTGAGTAATATTCCATTGTATAAGCACACTAGTTTGTCTGTCAATTCACCTGTTAATGGGTATTAAGAATCCCTCCTGTAGATGGGTTACTGTTGCATTACCCTGTATCCTTTCTCATGTGGACTCAGGAGAAAGCAGAATCCCTGCAGGGCAGGAATCAGGCCTGGGAAGAATGTACACACATAGTGATTAAGGAAAGCAGGAAGTGGTCAGACAAGAAACCAGGGGACCAGTGAATACCATATACCCACTGTGTATCAGGCACAGAGCTTTCAACTTTACCTGTGTGATTCCTGCATCCTCACAAGGATCCTTGTTGTGAGGATCCACAAGGATTTTACAACCCATGTGGCCCCACAGCAAATAGGCTTGAAGAAATGACCCCACACACACACTCACATAGCCAAAGAGGAGCAGAGTGGGATGTGAGTCCACATCTGCTCACTTCCATGTTGGTGGCCCCTTCCTGACATGTGCTGACCAGGCACAGAGTCCTTAGAACCTGGAGATGGACCTTTGCAACAGGTGGTCCCTAGGAGGCCATGGAGCTGGAGACCCTCTCATCTCAGTGTGAGGCTTCCAGGGGCACTTGTCTTCCTTTCCAGAACAGCTGATATCAAATGCTGCCATTCCACTGGATTTTTATTTTTTAAGGCAGGTGCAAAACAAGGCTCATTTAGGAAGAGAAAGATGGGCTTACAGAGTAAGAAATCTTACAAAGCAGGATACACTCACTACAGACAGCAAATGAGCTTTCATTGCCAAGGCAAGCAGGCAGAGAGACCTTCCACTTGGTTTTCTTTACAATGCCCACTAATTTCAACAGCAAACACTTGATAATTATCCTTACAAAAGTTGAAAAGTTAAGGTTAACCAATTTTTGTGCAATTTGTTTCACCAGAAAACAGAAGAACAAAGAGGAATTAACCATGAGGTTATTTAAATGTACTTTCTTTTTTTTCCTAAAAGAAATGTGTTTTATGTATTATCCACAAATGTTTAGGACAAAATGCAACCTAACCCCCACCCCACACATCCTATCTCCTTTTCTAGCAAAGTAATGATCAGCATTTTCTGTACAACAAAGGTCAGCCCACAGCCCCGCCATCTGCTTCAAGCCATGGCAGGTCTGTGGTCAACCCATTCTTCATGGGAGGAGCTGGGGGTTGAATGCTCAAGACCACATGAAAGGGTATTAGCTCATACCCAGAGACAAGACCAGAGAAAGGAGAGGTTCAGGCCAATTTTAATGAGCAAAAGAAACCTGCCTGGGCAAAGCCAAGGATGGCATCCACAGAGCACAGTTGGAGACCACTTTTATATGGGGCCATAGGGGCTAGAAAAATTCCACCACTGGACTGAGGATTCTGGTGGGCTGGGCTCTGGTAATGGGAGTTTTGGGGGCAGGGCTAGCTAGTCCGTTTGTGTTCTTTATCCCAAAAGGAAAGGAGGAGAAGAGAGAAGAAGGTTTGTGTGGGGCCACATTAACATTAGGCCCCCCCAACATTCTCAACTCTTATTAGAAAAAGTGATGGGAATGATGGTCAGTCTTCCAAAACTGCTTCTGGCTGAGCATGGCTGTAGTTGTCTTCAATTAATCCATACTGCTGTGTGGCAACTTTTTTGTGGGATAAGTAAGATGCCGGTAAGACTATAGCTTTAGGGTCATTTGGGAAGGGTTTGGGGAGTAGTAGAAATTGGGTGGCAACTGTGGTTGACATCTTTTTTACTCTCTCTTAAATAAATGAGCGAGAGAGTTAGATGAGGCAAGAGGCAATAGTTAACAACAGGAGGATTGTAATAAGAGGGCCAAGAGGGCTAGGATCCAGTGTTCCCATGGGCTATCAAACAAAGATCCTTCACTTTGGGACCACAGATAAGTAGCTTGTTCATCACTGAGATGTGATGCTCTCTTGGACCAGACTAGACTTGTTAGTGTAAAAACAGAAGGTTTTCTGTAAGATAGTGCAAAGGCCTTCCTCTGCCATCAGTAGATCTAAGCCTCTATTGTTTTGGAGAACTACTGTCACTAGGGAGTCCACTTGGTCTGGTAGAAGTTGTAACTGATCAGAGACTTCCTAGAGGCCTTTAGCCAGTTTGGTGGACATTAGTTGGAACTGTTGGTGGTCCATAGTCTGGTGGTCCCAGTAGAAACTCTTGCTGTGATGTTTAGCCCCACTAGGAAAGGGATTAATTAAATGGCACATTTAGCTCTAAATAAGGTGTAAAGGGAGACAGCGACTTGTTTGTTGCCTGGGAGGACGGCTATACCAGGGGTAAGCAGAACAAGCGTGTAGGTGCCAGACCAGTTTGTTGGGAGGCATAGACAAGTAAAGGTTCTGCATAGAAAAAAGACACCAATATCATTGAGGCAAGTGGAAAAATTGCCAGTTTTGGCCCAGGAGGTGGCCTCCAGCCTAATGTAATTGGGGGAGGGAAGAAGTAAGGCCTATCCTGTAGGGGGAGGTTGTGGCACAGATGGTACAGAGGGAGAAGATCTGTTTTAGAAGAGAGTGAAGATTAGGGCACAGAATCAGAGACCATAAATAGGTTTCTAGGGGTCTTGGTCCTACATGAAATGAACTGTGTAAGGATTTGAATGGTTTGGCCTACAGAGGAGGAGGAGTTAATTTTATTCAGTGAACAATCCTTGTTGAGTAGGGAAGTTTTCCTTGGTATAATTGACTATTTCCTCTGAAGACTACTGGGGCATGATTGATGAGAAAATAGGGGAGAGAAGATCAGGGAGAGACTGGGTGAGGTCAACCCAACGTGCTATAGAATCAGCATGATTGTTGCCGTAAGCCATAGGGTCAAATGAAGATTTACAGTGAATGACTGTAACACGGATGGGCCATCAGGCTGCCTGCAGGAATAGGTGTATTTGAGGACCAGTGGTTATGGGGGAGCCCCATGCAGTGAGGAAGCCTTTCTTAGTCTAAATGGAAGCAAGGTTGTGTAAGATGTGATAACCATATTTTGATGTATATATTGTATAGGTGTTATCTCTTAATGTATCTCTTAATTTGATCTATATATTGATTTTTTTCCAGCCAGTTGTAAGGGCCAAGTGAGGGCAGCAAGATCTGCCTTTTGCAAACAGGTTTCCAGGGGGAGGAGGTTGGCCTCAGTGATGGTGGAGGGAGAAGTGATGTCATAAGCTGCTCGTCTCTGACCTTTGTGTAGGGGTGGACTGCTATCGATGAATCAGGTGTTGCAGTGGATCAGGAATGGGGGTATCTAACATACTAAGGAAAAAATTGTGGATGTCGAGTATGGCTTCCTCACATGAATATTTGGGTTCCGAGTGTGGTAAAGGAGGCTGGATTCAATGAGTAGGAGGTTCTTTAAAACAGAGGGATTGGCAGTGAAGATCAAGTGTAATTCTTGTATTTTGATGGGGAGAGGAGCTCCAGGACTCAAGTGACCGTAAGATCCTGGAGGTTATGGGAGGAGTGAATAGTGATGGGCTGACCCAAAGTTAGTATTAATCTTTCCCTTGTTAAGACAGTGGCAGCCACTGGGGCTCAAAGACAGGCAGCATAACCCCTGATGGTGGTATCCAGTTGTTTGGAGAGGTAAGTAAGTGATTGGAAGGACAGACTTCAGTATTTGTGCCAGAACCCCCAGGGCCAGGTTTTGTTTTTTCTGTGGTATAGAGGGTGACTGGCAGGTTAGGTCAGGTAGGGTGAGAGTAGGGGAAGAAAGAAGGGCTTCCTTTAGAAAGGTGTGTTGATGGGTCGTGAAAGGTTTAAGGGTTCTTGCAGATTGCCCTTTGAAGCCTAATAAAGGGGCTGAGCCAGGAAAGAAAAATTAGGGACTCAATGCTGAGGAAACCTACCAATCCCCAAAAGGAAAGGTTCTTATTTGGTAGTGGGTACAGGCATGATTTTTAAGAGGGTCTTGAGAGAGGTGGTGATGGTGCACGTGTTGGGGGTTAGGGATATACCTAGATATGTGACTTGGATGGTCACTAATTGGGCCTTCAGCGCTCCAGTGAAAAATAACTCTGATCAGAGAATTCTTTAGCCATTATATTGGTTTTCCAGAGCTGCTATAACACAGCATCACGGATTGAATGGCTTAAACAGAAAGTTGTTTTCTCATACTTCTGGAGGATGTCTGAGACCAAGGTGTGAGCAGGTCTGTTTCTCCTGAACCCTCACTCCTTGCCTTGTAGATGGGTGCCTTCACCCTGTGCCCTCATGTGGTCATGCCTCTCTATCTGTGTCTGTGCCCTAATCTCCTCTTCTAAGGACACTAGTCAGAGAGGATTAGGTACCACCCTAACAGCCTCATCTTACTTTAATCGCCTCTTCTAGGGCCTTATTGCCAAATACAGTCACATTCTGAGGTACTAGGGATGGGACACAATTCAGCCTATAACATCAGCCAAACTATCAGCAGTAAGAGGATAAGGTATTTTCAGACATGCATCTCTGAGTGCTCTCCCATGTGCCCTTTCTTCTACTCTCTCAGGGAACGGGCTTCTGCAATTGGAGGGCATTGTCCCCATTGGGCTGCAGGAAGCAGGGGGTCCCTCATGTCAGAGGGCCAACAGGTATTCAGGCCAGCAATAAAGGGAGACCACCCCCACAGTGGCCAAGCATCAGGGCCAGAATAGCCAGGGAAGCTGGAGAGATCAGGGCCTCTGGGGAGACTTTGCAGGAAAATGAATGGAACAGCTATTGTATCAGAACATAATGAGAGGAAATAGGCACCAAAAGTAGAGAGGAGTTTGGGGCTATACTGCAGATAAGCACAAAAAGCAAAATAAGCAAATGAAAAATAAAGAACAATTGTTCACTCCGGGTAAAACAAAAAAAAGGGCAGAAAATAAAATAAAACTAAGCAAATGAAAAATATACAGCAATCATTAACTTTAGGGAAAAAGGGGAAAGTTATACAAGAAATGGACTGTCTCTGAAAGGTCTTAACATATCCACAACATAAACACCGGATGTTAATCTTGCCTGAAATGCTGAAAACATCCTCAACTCCAGTGATTTTCAACTGGCATGCTATGAGTGGATCTTAGGTGTGCCAGAAAAATTTTAAAGATCATTAATTAAATTATTTTTGAAGGAAGTTCAAACCACAGTAAGTATATTCTTCTTTTACTTTTTTTTTAAATCAATATAATTTAAGTATGCTGCAGAAGGTGAACTATAGGTTCAACTGTGAGGTGAGACAAAAAAAAAAAAAAAAAGGTTTAAAAATATTGCAACTCAAAAAGGCAAAGCAAAGGGGACCTTACTGCTCTGGGTAGCCTGCAGAAAGAGCAGAGTTGGATGCAGAAATCAACCAATCGTGGTGGAAGGGTGACATCACCGTCACCAGACATCCCTTGAAGGCTATTGGGTGAGAGAGACTGTTGTTGATTGGCCAATCCGCCTTTCCTTAGTCTACTGAGGTCGTTTTCCCTGATTGGCTGAGTTTCAGTGAGGGGCTGACATTGATTGGTTGGCTTGAGAACACGGTTCCAAGGCCACTGAAAGAGTTTTTAAACCAGTGTGGCTGCTTCTTGTTACTATGGCTACAGAACAATGAGTTTTTCCCTAGGAGTGTGGGAATTTTAGTGTTCTCAATCCACCCAGAATTAGGACATAACTATGGTGTCGATATGGGGAATGGAGAGTGTAGGCAGTGGTCCTGCCCCTCCCCCTGTGGCAGAGGAGTGTGAAGGAACTGGGATTCCCAACTTTCAGGGAGGGTGAGAAGGGATACCACTAAAAACTGGAAAATAAAACATTTTATGCAAAGTTAGGAACGGTTGAGACTGGCCTCTTTTAGGGAGCTGAAAGGTATGTCACAGGCATCTGCTGCTTTGCCTAACAATTCTTGCAGGGCTATTCCACACTTTCAACCTCATAGATGCATAACTTTAATAAAATGTTTCTTTGAGAAAGATATTTTACAAGTTTTCACCTGGAAGTTTTCAAAATACACATTCAAACATTTTTGTAAAAATATTATAGAGTTCTGTCCCTAACACACTGAAGCTGACACACAATCTCTGCATTGGTAAGTTAATGGAGGACGTACCTTTGTTTCCCCATCCAAAAGTGCCCCCTTTCTTGACATTCCTCATGTGTGAAGCCAGAAGAGGTGGGAAAGATTTGGGTGCCTGCCTACCCAGGTCCCAGAGCCCACACCCACCCACCCAGTGCTGGTCCTACAGTCAGAAGCTCCCCTATGAACTTTCCCCCAACTCCGTAGGGATTTCTCAAATTGAAGAAGCAAACTGAACCAAAACCTCACAGCAAACTGAAGTACAGGAGGTGAGAAGGCAATTGAAGAGGAAACTAAAGAATTCTTATAAATCGATATTTTAAAAAAACAAAAAGAACAACTAGAGAAAAATGATCAAAACCCACAAATAGGCATTTAATGGAAGAAAGAATATAAATGCATATAAGAAGAGATATTGCTCCTCATTAGTGATCAGAGAAATGCAAATCAAGGCCCCAGTGAAATTGCATTTTACACTCATTTGGCAGAAACTGAAGGGTCTAAAGACAGTGTTGGGGAGGATACTGGTGGACATGTATGTGGGTACAAAATAACATACCGAAGACTCAGCAATGCCACCTCTGGGTGAATACCCATATAAACTTGGGCACGTGTACATCAGGATGCATAGATGACAGTGTTCATGGCAGCATTCACAGCGCAAAACATGGAAACACCCCAGATGTCACACAGAAGAGAATGCAGCCCATTCACACCCTGGCATCCACACGTCAGTGAGCACAATTGTGCCAGAGACACAGGCAGTGACGTAAATGATCTGGGCAAGATCTTGCAGAGGAAGAGTTAAGTTCCACAAGATCACACATAGCATTGTATCCTCCTTCTCGCTGAGACTCACACATGGAATGGTAGATGTAGACATGAGATTTGAAGAAGTATACTCAGTAATTCCTTAATCTAGGATTGATTACATGACATCCTATGCCCCCAAGAATCTGGAAGAACTTCCTGTGCAGATGGTCTCAACCCCTATAAGAGGAGCCGCCCTCCCTGGAGGCTACACACTGCCTTCTGGTCAATCAGAAGCCATTTATTCCTCCCACACAGCCCCCAGCAGCACTGCAGGGTCAGGGGCTACAGAAAGGCCTGACCATGGGCCTAAATGACAGTCCCTGGATCCCTCACCCTGATCTCGTTCCTGGTCAAGAATGAGATCAAAAGTGGTGATGGTGGCTTGGCACCTGTGGTTCAAGTGGCTAAGGTGCCAGCCACATACACCCAACATGGCAGGTTCGAATCCAGCCTGGGCCCGCCAAACAACAATGGCGGCTGCAACCAAAAAATAGCCGGGCGTTGTGGCAGGCGCCTGTGGTCCCAGCTACTTGGGAGGCTGAGGCAGGAGACTCACTTGAACCCAGGAGTTGGAGGTTGCTGTGAGCTGTGATAACACAGCACTCTACCTAGAGGGACAGCTTGAGGCTCCTGTCTCAAAAAAAAAGAAAAAAGGAAAGTGGTGATGGTAGGGAGGACAGAGCCCATGGTCCAGCCAGGAGGGCTGTGCGTGACCCCAGCAAGCGTGGTGGCAGGGCCCACATAGATGATTGTTCAGAGGTGCAGGGTTAGATTGCACTAAGGAGGGCGGAAGAACTTAGAACAAGCAAACTGAAATACTTTTCACCCCATGGGCCTCTTAGGCCCCTGCCCAGAGGGCTTCCCACAACACTGTGGCCTGCCTCTGAGTCTCTTTATGTTCCTCAGGCCTGAACAGGCCATGCTGATAGTCATGTGTGTGTCAAGAAGGGTTCACAACCATTTCAGGTCCCCTCTGAGAGCTCCATCCTATGAGCGCCCCCATCACCAGAGAGAAAAAATCTTGAGGGGAATTTGACACCCAGCGGGGAAATCTGGCCTCCCCCTTCCCTCAGCCAGGCCCTGAGCTCAGTACAAGGAGAGCCTCATCTACAAGGCTTTATGGAGGTGCAACACTGCTTCTGCCATGTGCCCTTGGTGGTTTGTATGAAGGTGCTTCTACAATGGGCCCCAGTTACAAAATAACATACCTGAAACCCATGAAATAAAGGGATCTCACTCCCAGAGGAGACTATTCCCATCCTGGGGAAGGGAGGAGGGGACAGGACGGGAGGCCTCTACTTCCCTTCATTAGGCCACCAGGGCTGGGCTGCATCCAAGTCCTTAGGGAGAATCTAATGGTGAGCTCAGCAACCATCCTATCACCTGGGGACCTCAAAGCCCCAAAGCTGCCTTGGGAGCATCAGGCACAGTGTCTGTCATGAGGAAGGAGGTAGCACTATCAGGTGGCCAGGCCCTCTTCTGTTCCTTCAGTCTCCTGAGGCCAGGACGCCAGGCCTGGAGATGCTGACTGGCCTCTCAGACATTGTTACTGCTAGTGCCACTGTTATGGACATGCACTGTTCCCAGCATGCACTGCATTAAGACCTCAAGACAGGCGCTTCCTGTACGCTGTCCTTGACCTTCACATACACCTGCCAGGCCAGCGTGGTCCTCCTCAGGTTGTAGCTGAGAAACTGAGGATCAGAGGAACAAACTTAACTTGTAGAAGGACCTGGTGTGTCTGACTCCAAAGCCCTTCATGGCAAGCCTGAAATGATATGCTCAAAGTGCCCACTCCCTTTAAGGGCTTTTCCAGGCCACTGGTAACTCAGCATGGGCTAGGCAGGAGGTTTGAGCCCCTCCCAGGAGGAGGAAGGCTCACAGAAAAAGGCCAGGGATGGAGGAAGAAACCGAGGCCATCTATGTAATCCCATGGGGCACCTTGCAGGAAGTGAGTATCAATGTGGGCCCAGAAAATCAGTAAAAGGTGTACAGCTGTCCCTGGACTGTGCCCCAAAAGAAATAGCAGTGATTTAGGTCTCCCCTAGTCCCCCCAAACCCTCTGTCTAGATTTTTAGTTGTATGTAGATGTGTTTATAAGTGACATAACTTGCAGAAACTTCCACAAACCCCACTGCTCTCAAGCCTTTTCATTTCTATCCTTTCTCTAAAATCCCATTTCACTGCCCATGGAAAGAGCCAGGTTGGGGGACTAATTTGATCATTGTACCTATATTTTCAAACCTGTTCAGAGAGGTGAGATCAGGGGGATGGGCACACCAGGACTCAAACTGTGCCACAGCCACTGAGAGCAGTGTGGAAAGGGCACCACGTGTCACATCAGGCCTTTGTCCTGTGCTTTCCTGGATGGGGCAGAGGCAGCCCTGGAAGCCCACTCTGAGCCCAGCGCTGTTGCAGGCACAAAGATGCCCCATGAGGTCCTGCCACAGAGGCCTTTGTCCACCAGCTGAGGAAGTTCACAGTAGCATGTCAGGATGGAAGGCCTGTTTCAAGCAGGAAGGGACAGCCAGCAGGGGTAGTAGTGATACTGGAATTTCTTCCTCAGTGGGTCCTTGGTCTCAGAGACTCAAAGAATGAATCCATGGACCTCAGATCAGTGTTAAGACAGGATTTATTTTACAGAAAAGAATACAGAGAAAAAATACCTATACTCCTAGCAAAGAGAAAAACCCAAGTGGGAAGAAGGGGCTCTCTCTCTCTCTCTCTATCTATCTTTTTCTCTCTGCCTGGGTTCTTTGTCCAGGGGTATATATAGCCGCACGGGTTATCTGTGGTTAACATTTGCCTGGGACTTGGGCTCCCAGGTCTAGAAAACCTACACAAGATTGGCCAGGCCTAGGAATCCTACTGAAATTGACCAGGCCCAGAAACCTACAGGAAATTGGCCTGCCTGACTGCAAGTGCAAGGGGAGGGAGACACTAAGGCACTGGTGTCTCCCCAGCAGTTGTCTGGCCCCTCTGGCTACTGGAGCCTCCTGCTGCCCACCCCTCCCCTCCACCACCTGCCCTCCAGCCCTCTGGTTCCTCGGCCGGCTGTGTGGCACCAACACTGCCAGGGCAGAGAGGGCAGGTCCTCCCACAGCTCCCCCTCCCTGGCTGGGATGCCACCCGCCCTGTATCCATAGGTTGCACTGGGTGTGGGAAGTGAGCTCCCTCCAAGCTTCACTGTGGGGGTGACTCTGGATAAAGAGGTGTTTGAAGGAGGTGGCCCTATGGACACCTTAGGAAGTAGAGGACAGAGGCCCTACAGCTGAGGCCAGGTGTATGATGGGCAGGTGAGAAGGACAGGAAAGGTGGGGTAACATGCTCTCTGGCAGGACTTGAGGCACCTCCCCAGGGCACTGGGGACCCTTGGAGGACCCAGAGCAGATAGCGGATGTGATCTGAGCCAAGAATTGCAGTGCTACTGTGATGAGGAAGGGCTGCAGGACACCTGACGACCACCACAGCTGGCAGCTGTCTCAGGTGTGGGCAGGTCGGTCCCCCAAGGCCTCTCCCCTTGCTGTGTGGTTAGCCATCTTCTCTCTGTGTCCTCACATGTTCTCCCCTCTACGTGTCTGTGTCCTAATCTCCTTTTCTCATAAGGACACCTGTCCTCTTGGATGAGAGCCCGCCCAAATGATCTCTTTACATTAATCACCTCTTTAAAGGTCCTATTTCTAAATATAGTTCGTTCTGAGTTCCTAGGGGTCAAGACTTCCGTATATCAATGTTTTGGGGAAGGGTCACAGTTCATCCCATTACAGTGACAATGGCGGGAGTCCTTGGGAGACATCACGTTGGCCAAGGCCAGCACTGAGGCAGGGACGATGGTAAGAAGGGGTCAGACCACACAGGTGGTACAGAGGCAGGGTGTGGATCAGTCTGCCCAGGTGACAGCAGTAAGGGGTACGTTTTCCAGGGCGAATTTAGCATCCCTAATGCAGGTAATTCTTAATATCATCATCAACACGTCAGATTTGTATAAAAAAAAATCAGCACATTGTACCCCACATGCGCATGAATGCATTCATGATCTATGTGTGTTTGACTTAATAACATTTTTTTAAAGTGCTTTATCTAATTTCTACAACTTGCTGCAGTTACACTGAGTTCCAATACTACGTCTGTTAACCTCAAATTAGTGTCTTTGTGTTGCTTTTCCTTTCATCAATACCGTGGTCCACATGCACAATTAATAATAATTAGAGAACTCTCAGCAGCACAGGTGACGTGGACACAGGCACCAGCTCACACTTCAGAGTTCATAGGCCCCAGAATCACACCAGCCACCGTGTGTCAGGCAGGTCTCCAGCCCCTAGAGTAAACGGGAAATCTGAAATCAACGTGGACAGCACAGCTGTTGTAAACACAATGAAACAGAATGCCACTTCCTTCAGCTCTGCGTTTCCTTTCTGGGCTTTATTTTTCGTTTTATTTCATGATCACTACTGAAAATAATTTTGTCATGTAGAAGAGGGGTGTCTTAGGTCAGGCTACTATAACTAAGTACCATAGACTAGAAGGATTAAGCCACAAACATTCATTTCTCATGGTTCTGGAGGCTGGAAGTCTGAGATCAACGTGCCGGTGTAGTTGGGTTCTTGGTGATGGTCCTCTTCCAGAGGTGCCCTCATATGGCCTTTCCTTGGTTCATGCAAAAAGAAATATGCGATACCTCCTCCTCCTTTCAAAGAACACTATCCAGGTGAGCAGTGGTGAGTGTGAACTAGAGCAACCTGCAGACAGGAGCAGGCGGACCACCCGGAGCTGAGTGCAGAAGGAGAGGTAATAGGCCATGACGAACCATTGAGGGGTTGGAGGACAGGGTCCTGTGATGACACAGGGGGTTAAGGGCAGGGCAGATCTAGGGCAGGGTCTCATTCAGTTTAAACATGCTCAGTGGCCATGCTGGGAGACGCCAAGAACGGGTGTCAGGTAGACACAGACACCTGGCTAGGGGCATAGGCTGGGGAGACAGTGAGACTTGGCCCAGGTTGGAGGGTGAATAAGTGGTGGGGGGGCTGCCACAAGAGTAGATAAGGTCTCTGAGGAAGAGAGGTGACCCTGAGTGAGGAAGGCTGAGAGCCGTGAGGACAGTGCCTGGCACACATACACGCAGACCATGGTGCTTGAGGCCACGTGGTGGATGAGCCCATGGGACAGACAAGATGAGAGCCCAGCAGCCCTCAGGGGCCTGGGGAGGGTGGGGTGAGCCTCACTGAGAGTCTGAGAAGGAAGAGGGGAAAATAGCAAGAACAGGACCACAGGGGCCAAGAGAGGGGACACTGCTGGGACAGTGGCTTGGTATGCTGCTGCCGCCGCTGCTGCTGAGAGAATGGAGAGTGCAGGTCTGACAGGAAGAGCTCAGGGCCAGGGTGAGCGGCAGGGTGCTGAGGAGGAAGGCCAGTGAGCAGATTCGGGACAAGGCCAGGCGAGGTAGCAGACACAGCCCAGAGCATCACCCATGACACCACACACACAGATGCCAGTGCAACCTACTGGCATCCTCTCAATTTTATCTCTCAGCTTCCAGTCTGTATGAACTATCGTTACTCACACAAAGAGAACCCAGGAGCTGAGCCCAGTGTGGCCTCAGGACCCTCCTTCCATGCAGGGCTGGTGCCCCGAGGGTGGCTGGAAGCCTGGAAAGCTGAGGGTATCTACATACCCAGCCATTTGCTGACACCTGTTCTCCCTGCCTGCACTGGGCGCCATCACAACTGCTATCTCACCTGGCTATTCATGAATCCGTTTGTTCAAAAAGCCATTATGGGTCTCTGGTCAAACATGTGCCGAGTTTAAGGATTTAGGTCAGAATTGGACCCTCATCTTATCTAAGAGGACAGACAAGGGTCAAAGCAGAGGATGACAGCTTCAGGGGGACTTCGAGTGAGGGAGGGGCCTATTCTCCACCCTGACAGAGGCAGATGAGCCAGGAGCTCCCCAGGTAGGTGACCCATGTCCTGGCTCTTAAAAGCCAAGAGCAGTGGTCCAAGTTAAGAGGTCAGCAAATCCCAAGGTCTGGGTGGGTAAAGGAGGAAAGCCACTTAGCCTGATGGACTGAGGGATCAGGCTGGGTCTCGGGTCTAGACCACACATTTTTCAAACCTGGTCTTCCACCTGTTTCTCTCATTGCTCTGGAGGTCAGGAGAATCAGGATTGTGAACTGCTCAGCAGATGATTAAACCAAGGCTCAGGGCCTGACCCAGCTATGATCCCATGAGGAGGTGCAGGGCGGAGAACCCACTCACAGGCACCAGGCTTTCAAACACATGCTCTTCTGCACTCTAAGCAGAGGTGTCCTCTGGGGAGTGGTGAGGGGAGCAAGGTTTAAAGAGGTCACACTGCAGCCAGGATGAGATCTGGCAGAACCTGGAAATCTGTCCCTACTGCCTGCCACCCCAAGCTCAGGACGGGGCTGCAGCCTGGGTTTTCTGGGCCCAGCTGGGGGACAGTAGTAAACCTGGCACTCTGGAGACACCAGAGCCTTGGCATGAGCATAACAGGTTCTAACCTGGAGCCCTGGCAGGGCTGTCACCAGCAGCTGTCCACGGCCTGGGCTAAGGGCCCTCTTCCACACATCCCTGGGGTTGGCATTTCACTCAGAAGCAGATCCCAGGCTGTCAATCCCAGGCCATCTGAGCTTGATGTCCCTCAATGGGTCAGCTTCTCTGAGTCCCAGCAGTACTGCAGGAAGGCTCTCCAACTGCAGTGTCACCTCGTCTTGAGCCCAGGAGGTAAACAGTGTTCGTGAGAGGTGAGCCCAGCTTCCTGCAGACTCCCAAGGTCTGGGCAGAGGAGGGAAGACAGGTTCTATCTGGACACTGGGCGAGGTCACAGTGCCAGGCTCTCCCCTGATTCTTTCAACATGACAAATGGCCCTTGGAGCCTGAGCCCTCCCAAAGCTTTGATCCCTTCCAACCCTGCCTCAGTTCAGGAAGCCAGCTCCACCTGGAGCAGCCTGCAGACCCCTGCAGAGCAGAGAGAGCTCCAAACGCCCGCTGTCAGCCTCAAACCTTCCCTGAAGAGTCAGCCAGTCCATCTGCAACCTTGTAGGCTCCAGCTCAAAATGTGCGGCATGCCTAGTGGTGTCTGGAGAAGGAGTCTGGAGGATGAAACAGCGACAGGGAAGGTTGTTTCCCACATAGGAGAAATTACCACATGTTCAGATGTTGGTAAGTATGATCCAATAGCAAAGGGGGAGATGATGAAGCAGGAAAGGAGGGGAAGTGGGATCCCTATACTAAAATTCCCAGCATATATGTTACAGGTTCCTTCTCCCCCCACAGACTCCTGGACCAGGTGAACTGTATACCCTTGTCATTGTGGAATTTTTGAGGAGCCCTAAATGCAGGTGCTCTTTGAGGTGAAGAAACCATAACTGGAAGATGCAGTAACCTTGGGACCCAGGGGTGTGACTCATCAAATCATAAGACTCACCCTTATGCTTGGGAGAAAAGATACTATATTTCCTTTTGTTGAAATTATTTCTTTTTCTTTTTTTTTTTTTTTTTGAAGCAGAGTCTTACTATGTCGCCCTTGGTAGAGTACTGTGGTGTCATAGCTTACAGCAACCTCAAACTCTTGGGCTTAAGTGATTCTCTTGCCTCAGCCTCCCAAGTAGCTGGGACTACAGGTGCCCACCACAATGCCCAGTTATTGTTTTTTGGGTTTTGGGGGGGTTTGTTTTGTTTTGTTTTTACAGTGGTCATTGATTTTAGCTGGCCAGGGCCAGACTCGAACCCAGCCTTGGAGTATGTGGCCGGTGCCCTACTGACTGAGCTACAGGCACTGCCCTTGTTGAAATTATTTCTTGCTATGTTAGCTCACGGAAGCCTCTCGATAAAAATGTTAAATAATACTGCGGTACCCGTAGCTCACTGGGAAGGGTGCCAGCCACATAACCGGGGCTGGCAGGTTCAAACCCATCCTAGACCTGCTAAAACAACAGTGACAACTGCAACAACAACAACAAAAAGCCAAGTGTTGGGGCAGGCACCTGTAGTCCCAGCTAGTTGGGAGGCTGAGGCAAGAGAATTGCTTAAGCCCAAGAGTTTGAGGTTGCTATGAGTTGTGACACCATGGCACTCTACCCAGGGTGACAGTTTGAGACTCTGTCTCAAAAAAAAAAAAAAAAAAGTTAATCAATAGTAATAATGATGGCTACTGTGGAAAGTACAAAATAAGAGGACTTAAACGGTGACAATATCCATTCATTCTGTAGTCACTGAGCTGCTATGTGCCAGTCACTGTGCTCACACATTAACAGCCACACTAGAAAAAAAGTTTATTTTCCATGGGGGCCACAGTGTTTCATTATGACAATAGAATTAAAACCTTAAAAACAAAACAATCCTTTCTATTTTATTTATTTTTTTAGGTTTTTAAAAAATCGTTTTTATTGAGGTATAATTTATATTAAAAAATTCTACTTAAAACTTATAATCTGATGAGTTTTTACAGAGGTATATTCACATGAAATCATAGTTGCAATGATGAAAGAGAGCTTTTCTCATCATGCCTAAAAATTTCTATGCCCCTTTACAATCCGTCATTCCCTTCACCTCTGACCTCAGGCAAACCCTAATCAATTTTTTTTTACCCTAGATTAGTTTGCACTTTCTAGAATGTTATATAAGTGGCAAAAATCATAGTATGTATGGGCCTATGTCTGACTTCCTTCACTCAGCTTAATGTTATTTTTTTATTTAGTCATTCGTACATAGATCATAAATACATTTATGCCATTATAGGATTCAATGTGTTGATTATTTGTACAAATTGGAATGCTTACATCCTACTAAACAGCATAGCCTTCACCTCTTTTACCCAATTACAGAATTAAGACATTTGTGTTCTACACCTGATAGATCCAACTTGTACTTGCAATATGCTCCATAGGTTTGGTCCCCCTACCAACCCTCCCTCTATCAACCCACCCCCCTCCCTTCCCCTCTCCCTCCCCTTCCCTCCTTCATCCTATATTATAGTTGTGTTTCATTTTTCACATGCATGTGTGAGTGATTGTAAATTGGTTTCACAGCAGTACTGAGTACATTGGATTTTTTTTCCATTCCTGAGATACTTTACTAAGAAAAATATTTTCCAGCTCCATCCATGTAAATATAAAAGAGGTAAAGTCTTCCTTTTTTTTAATGCTGCACAGTATTCCATGGTGTACATATACCACAATTTATTATTCCATTCATGGGTTGATGGGCACTTGGTCTTCTTCCATGACTTGGCAATTCTAATTTAATTTAAAAAGTGTTATTTTTTATTATTTTCTGTGCATTTTCTGTGCATGAGTTAATACAATTCACTTGGCACTAGAATCAATTTGTACACTGTATGCTACATGAGTTGTATGTGACTCACAACATACTGAATTTGTTTCTAAGAATTGAGTTTTTTGTCATTCCACAAGTGTTTTGTTGTGTCTCGAGCGGAGTGGACCGTGGATGGTCCTGGGTGATGACCTCTGAATCATGTCCCCTAAGTATGTGCGACGATGTCATGGCACTGCATAAAATCATATCAATTTCATTCAAAGAGCCTCCAGGCAAACTCTCAAGAGAAAAGTGCAAATGGAAGTTACAGTAACCAGAGAACACAGTCCAGCCCCTGTGCTGTGCTTGGGCAAGCTGCCCAGCTGAAGCAGAACAACAGGAGGTGGGAGAGACCCAAATGACAGTGAAAGCAATGAGTGGAGGTTTCACAGCTTTAAGAGGCCCCGGACTCAAACTAGAATGAGTTAAATACAACTCACATGGAAGTTAATGTGCTAGACACTGTGAATGCAGCAGAGAACCAGACACAGGGAAAGCAGACTCGGGAAATCATTTTGGATGAGACTGAGGTGACGATGAATAAAGCAAGTGAAGCAGAAAGATGATCAGAGCTAAAGCAGTTTAGAGTCCTTGTAACGTCTGGGGCCAAGGTGCAGGGCTGATTACTTTTAGACTTTGTTAAGTTGCTATGTTAAAAGTTTACATGTAAAAAAAAAAAAAGTCAAAGAAGAAGTAGAAATAGAATGCATAACTTTCCAAGAAGTAGCAAAGAAAAAGTCAAAGGAGAAAACTCTACTGTGCCAATGTAAGACCAGAAAGAAAGGAGAAAGTGATGGAAACAGTGAAACAGACTGCACAAAATAGAGGGCAACAAGGCCCTAGAGCAGGGGTTCTCAACCTTCCTAATGCCTCCTAATGCCACGACCTTTAATACAGTTCCTCATGTTGTCATGACCCCCAACCACAAAATTAATTTCGTTGCTACTTCAATGAAACTGTAATTTTGCTACCATTATGAATCGTAATGTAAATATCTGATATGCAGGATGTTTTTTCATTGTTACAAAGGGGTCATGACCCACAGGTTGAGAACCGCTGCCCTAGAGAAAAGCCTAAATAGACTGATGATCACAATAAATATACATCAAAAATAAATAAATAAATAAATATACATCAACTGAACTTTTCAGCTTAAAGTAAAAAAAACAGAGGTTGTTGGGTTGAATTTTTTTAAAATCCAGAAATAGGTTTGCAGGAATCACACCTAAAATATAATGAGATAAGAAAATCACAAATTAAGAATGTTATAAACATATCCCAGGGAAGTATCAACAAACAAAAATAAACATTATTTTAAAAAGTAGAGATTACACTGTACAGTGGGGGGAAAAAAGAATTAATCAAAACAATGTATTATACACAGCTAAAAACATAGCTTCATATTTATAAAACAAAAGTTGGCTTAATTGCAAGGGGAAAAGATTCCACAACTGTACTAAGAGAGTTTAAATCAATTCTGAGTAATTAACAGATGAAGTGCATTAAAAATTGCAAGGATATAGAAAATTTGGACACTATAATCAACAAACTTGATCTATTGAACAACTATACAGCACAACAATCAAAGAGTGTACATAATTGTCAATAATACGTGGAATCATAACAAGAAATTGGTCATATACTAGACCAAATACCCGTTTCAACAAATTTTAAGATGCTATATTATGCAAATAGGTTGGAAATCAATAGCTAAAAAGTAACTAGAAACAAACAAAAAACATATAAAATTGAGTACAAAGAAACATTTATAATAACTCATGGACTAAAAACAAAGAAAAATGTTAATTAGAAAAGACTTAACATTGAACAATAAAATATTATATACCAAAATTTGTGGTAGTATTTAAACAGAAATGTATAGTCTTGGATGCTTATACCGCATAAGAGAGGCCTGTAGATCAATGAGCAGGACAGACAATGCAGTGATGAGAAAAGCAGCAGTGTAACCCGGGGGAAACAGAAATTAAAAAAAAAAAAATACAAAGTTAAAGAATTAATAAAAAAGAAATGAAAAATGGGGCTGCAATTTAAAAAATCAGAGGATTTGTTTAAAACCTCAGGCAAACTTAGATAATTTAGGTAATTTCCTAACAAAAACTATTTACCAAAACTGACTCAAGAAGAAATGAAAAAGCTGAATAGAGTCATAACTATCAAAGGAATTGAATCAGTGTTTAAAAATCTACACAGAGAGACAGATTTAAAGAAAGATTAAAATCAAGCCCAGATGCTAAATGGTTTTAAGGTAAGGCCTAAAAAAGAGAATAGACAAGAGAATCTGCTGTAACTGCTTTATTCACCATTGGGCAGGAAGTCTTAGCCAGAACAGTGGGGGAAAGAAGTATAAAGATGAGAAAGGAAGAAACATATATTTTATTATTTGCAGGTAACATTATGTAGCAAAACCTATATAACATCTACATAGAAAAATCCACAAACTGTTATAATTAAGAAAAGAGATCATTAAGTTCACTGGATAAAAGATGATGTGTTTGTGCATGTGTATGAGTGTGTCTCTGTGTGTGTGTGAGTGTATGTGTGTATGTCAGCAGTATTAAGCTTAAAACTAAATTTTTAAAAGATACAACTCTCAACAGCAACAAAAACTAGAAGATACTTAGGAACTAAGGTAAAAGTTGTACAAGACTTGTGCACATGGTCGTCCTGTGAGCCATAAACTTATACACCATACAACTTGTACACAGGGCATTGGTAGACTGAGGTACACAACTTGCAAAATGATAGCCCTGTATTTAGAGAGAAAATTATAAGACATCATTAAAAAAAATTAAGGTACAGGTGAACAAAAGGAGATTTTTCCTATGCTCATGAGCAAAAAGATTCTATATCATAAAAATTCTGATTCTTCCCAAATTAGACTATAAATTCAAATAAAAATCTAATAGGGTATTTATGGCACTTGACAAAGTGCTGACTCTGAAATATATCTGGGTCAACAGTTATCACCAAAACTTTGAATTAAAAGTGCTAGATAGGAATATTTATCTTCTCAAATATCAGAACTCATAGTAAAGCTATAGTCATTAAAGCAGTGTGGTACTGGACTAGGGACCATCAAACAGAAATGTGAAACAGAATAAACAGCTCAGAAACACATCCATGGAAATAATGTATGAGGGGAGTTGTCATTAGAAATGAGGGGAGGGGCAGATTTTTTCATAAGTGATACCAAGACAACCTATATTTATAGGAAAATATAAAAGCAGATCCTTACTTTGTACTACATACAAAAATCAATTCAAAGTGAATTTAAAATATTTTAGACAAAAATATTAGAGAATATCTTTTATAATCTTGCTTTAAAAAAAGGATCTTTCTTCTGGCCAAGATGATGAACTAGAAGCAGCCAGCAAAGGCTGCATCCATGGAGAGCATCCCTGGTCTTGGTACAGATTTAGACATCCAGACACAAGAAGGTCAATGAACCTTGGAAAGATTTATTACAAATGGGGCATCACCAAGATGTACAGTCATCAGTCTAGCTAAAGTCAAAGCAAAGGAGAAAATCTTATAAGTTGTGAGTAGAAAGTATCAAACAATTTACAAAGAAAAACCCATCAGACTAATAGCAGACATCTTGGCAGATACCTCGCAAGCCAGAGGGGACTGGGGTCCATTTTTAGTATTCTGAAGTGGAATAACTGCCAGCCAAGAACTTTGTATGATGCACAACTAAGCTTCATAAATGAAGAAGAAAAGAAATAAAATCTTTCCCAGACAAGCAAGTCTAAAAACACTCAAAGCAAAAACTCAGGCACAGTAAGTAGCTCACACCTGCAAGCCCAGCAATTCGAGACACTGAAGCAGGAGGGTTACTTGAGCCCTGAAGTTTAGATTGAGTGAGCTTCAATCACACCACTGTCCTGCAGCCTGCATGAGAGAATGAGACCCCCATCTCTAAAAAAGAAATAAGTAAGAAAATAATAGATTGCTTTTTAAAAACTTGCAGTTCTTAAAACAGTAACATAAAAGAGAATACAAAGCAAATGGGTAATAATCAACATCATGACTAGAAGATTACTTTACTTATCAATATTAGCATTGAATGTAAATTGTCTAAATGTTCCATTTAAAAGATACAGATTGTTGGAATATATTAAGAAACATAATCCAAACATCTGCTGTCTCTAATAAGCCCAATTAACTTGTAAAGAGTTGCATAGAGTCAAGGTAAAGAAGTTGGAAAACATATTCCACGCAAATGGAAGCCAAGAGTGAGCAAGGTATCTATTGTTATATCAGATCAAACAAACTTTGAAACAACAATAGTGAAAAAAGACAAAAAGGCCATTATATAATGATGAAGGGATCAATTCAGCAAGAAGATATAACAATCCTAAACATTTATGCACCCAAAATTGGAGCCCCCAGATTCATAAAACAAATACTGCTAGACCTAAGGAATTAGATGAGTAGTAATATATTAACAGTGTAGACTTCCACACTCTGATGAGAGAACTAGACAGATCATCAAGGCAGAAAATCTAGAAAAAATTGACCTAATACACATTTATAGAACATTCTCCCCCCAGACTGCAGAATCTATATTCTTATCATCAGCACACAGACTATTCTCCAAGGTAGATCATGTATTAGACCAGAAAACAAGTCTAAGAAAATTGGAAAACAAACAAACAAAAAAAAAAAAAAACCCTTGCTTCTTCTCAGACCATAGAAGAATAAAAGTAGAAATCAATTCCACAAGGAATTCTCAAAACAATACAAATATGTGGAACTTAAACATCCTTTTGCTGAACAATCTCTGGGGTCAGTGATGAAGTTAAGATGAAAATCAAAAAATAGTTTGGAATGAATGACAACGGTGACATGAGCTACCAAAATCAATACAGAAAAAGCAGTGCTAGGAGGGAAATTTGTAGCACTAAATTCCTAAATCAAAAAGACAGAAAGATACACACTAAAAACCTAAGGTCACACCTCAGAGATCCAGAGAAACAAGAAAAAACCAAATCCTGAACTA